>RRCJ01000021.1:0-272027 GCA_004337975.1 Pyricularia sp. CBS 133598
TGTTACGATCAAGGTATCGGGGTAACCTGTTCTTATGGTAAAGTACAGTGGGTTGAAGCAACTGAGCGTCTGACTGGGTAACTGGGGTTCTCAATGACTGGGGGTGAAGTTATGATCGTTCTCAAGTAAGTATTGAGGTTAACTAGAGTTTGATTGCTGCTAAGCAATCCTAGAATCGAATCTATCTACATGGTAATGAGCGTGCCTTATATAGACTATGTTCCAAGTGTGATCTCTCTTGATCTGTTTGATCTGTGATTCTCAACTGAGATTCTACAGATCATAGAGATCCATTCCCTTGGCCGTCACGTAAGGTCACGTGAAATATCGTGGCCTTGCCCTTAGGTAATCGTTATTCTGCCGGTCGGTATTTCTTCTGGGCGAATGTCGTCAGGAAGGGTGTGACCCCACCTGGCCTCTCTGGTACCGGCCCAACTATCTGGTCGTAACATTACACCCCTTTTAACGATAATTAACCAAGGATGGTACCGACCGACAGAAAAAGGATTATATAAGGAAAGGGTTACGTAACCGCACGTGACCAAAGGAGGGTGTTATAATTAATAGGTGCCAAAAATTACATAGCACCTATAGCAAATGATAGAAGTGATATAACCGTTCACCAATATATCCGATATAGCAAATATATTATTACTAGGGACAACGGACTATATAAAATACGTTTATTACCATGTAAATAAATTCGATTTTAGGATTGCTTAACAGCAATCAAACTTTAGTTAACCTCAATACTTACTTGAAAACGATCATAATTTTACCCCCAGTTATTAAGAATCACAATTACCCAGTTAGACGCTCAGTTGCTTCAACCCACTGTACTTTACCATAAGAACAGGTTACCCCGATACCTTGATCGTAACATCGTGGCCTTGCCCTTAGGTAATCGTTTTTCTGCCGGTCGGTATTTCTTCTGGGCGAGTGTCGTCAGGAGGGGTGTGACCCCACCTGGCCTCTCTGGTACCGGCCCAACTATCTGGTCGTAACAGACAAGGCCGGTAATTGCAAAGAGTCGAAAATGCATTGTAGTTGAATTGGTACTGAAATCTTTCAAGCTGTGCAGTCCAATAGAAAGATCGGATATAATACAGGGACTAAGGTTCATGATTCTTTAAGTAGAATAAAAGGAGTAATAAAGGGACGACATGGAATAAGGGAGGAAAACACCACTATTTATATTTTTTCCGAAAAACAATTTTCGTTATGGTTATCTTTTATAACTAGGTGTGCATTGCGATTTGCAAGCTTTATGTACATCAATAATCATTCCTGTGTCACGATCCGTAAAGAAAAGAGTCATTACTGTTGATTAACTCTTTAAATCCAAGATTTGAAAGTTACAGGTAAAAGTAAAACAAGGCAGGAAATGCCCGCGATATGATCGCGAATATATTGCCCCGCCTTTCTTTGCCGTTTACACCGCCTGCTCGATTTATCGGAAATAGTCACATGGTTACGTGGTCGGAAGTTACGTCAATGACGACCGTGCCATCACATCCTAAGCATATTACTTTTAGCTCCTAAACTTTCAAGCTGGGTTTGTTACGGAATGGCGTGCCTGGGCGATTGCCAGCGGTGATTAACTCCACCACACGTGATAAAGCGCTAGGGTTCGCATGTTGTTGTTCGTTTAGGTGCGTGTACGCGATTGTTATTGCGTACCTTTTTTCTGTTTGTAAATTTAGCTTTAAATGTTGGAACAATAGTCACTGTTATCGCACTTGGGCGTGTGGATGCACGCTGACTAGCATATATCACGTGCGATCCGAATTCCTAACCTTTCAGGCATTCACAACTCCGCACCACCCCTTTATTTCCTCCTGTAGCCAGATTGCACTATTACTCTGTTTTGTATGACAGACAAGACAGATAATTAGATATAGCGAATCGCACTAGTTACATTGTCTCAACCCCGAATCCCTACGCGTAGACGAGGTCTATGAACATTAAAGTTTCGAGTAGAATCGCCCCTGTATTACAGCTCGCCTCTTTGGGATCGTTTTCGTAACATGCACATTTATTAATCTTGTTTTAATAGCTTAATATATTTACCAAAATCTGAAATCGCCTGGCTATTCCTCCTATATCACGATGAGCGTAATATGAGCAGACCGGTGCTATACGGACCTTTTCAGTGCAGATTCCAGGGTGCAAAGGAAAATATCGTGGGTGGCAGACACATTTGCCCTAAGTTAATTGTAACATTCTTGTAAAGGAGTTCTCCTTCCAAGCTATACGACCTACTGCTAACATGTGTTGCAATCTTTGGCGATAACAGCCCAATATTGCAACAGATACAGATAGCTATCATGAAATGTTTAGTATGAACATTTAGCGTTCGCTGAAATTGTTTTATTAATATGCAAAGTTGCTGCCTCGCGTTCCTATTTACAGGATTATTGGACCTTGTAATCTGGTTTGGCCTTACCCATCCCAGCAACCCAAAAAGAATCAGCACACATGTGGACGCAAGTTGAGTATCGGTTATTTCCGGGTGTGTAATCGGTAAATTATTAAAATAAAAATTACAGACCCTGGCCGGGCAAATAAACCGGGGTGTTGCCAGCGCCCATCAAGGCCTTTTGCCAGTATTTAGGTTTAAGTCAAGCATGATAATAAGTTAACCCCCCCTGTTTTCCGGCGACCCCCGCATTCCGGCGACCCGAATTTCTGTCACGGCCAGGCATACATTGGAGAACCTCAATATATCAGGCATTATTAACGAAAACCTCAAACTGAAGCGAAGAGAGAACTTACAATTAACGACGCGCTGAAGAGGCGCGTTTAAACCAGGGGTTAGTGGGCCCCTGCCTCAGCGTGGCTGTGCTTGCCAGCGGCGTGGCTGGTGGGTCGAGTGGTAATTTAGAGGGTAGGTCTGGGGGCCTGATCCTCACAGCCCCGTTTCAAGTTACCGGCCATCGATATTATTAAATTAGAAAACCGATGGAATATAGACGAGGCCGACATTCAAAGGCAAACGATTTAACTGCCTGGTCTTAGGGTTTGAAGGAATCCAGCTATTGCAAAAAAAAGAACCAGAATCGCGCGGATGGACGAGTTTAATAAAGGGGGTGGTTATTTCACCGCTACGGTTCGACTAATTCACGGCCATATGGGTACTTTACAGTGCAAATAACCACCGACACAGAAGAAATTTGGAAGCCACAACCAACGCCATATAAAATCCGCACAACACGTAACTACACTCGCGCAAACCGAATTTAAAATATTTTGTTGCACCACTTTGACCACCACCTGCACCAATTACCATTTGCACCATTTACCACCTGCACTATTTGCGCCATTTGCGCCACCTTTATTATTTATATTAATTATATTACTTGCTTTTTTCACAAATAATCAAAAATACCAATGGTGTAAATGGTGTAGCTGGTGCAGGTGGTAAATAGTGCAGGTAGTGGTGCAGCAAGAATTTTCAAATTGGGTTTACGCACGTATCGTTACGTATAATTCGGGTTCAGACTAGACTAGTGTGGCGTTTGTACAGGAAAATAACAACAGTGTAAAAATATCCATATGGCCGCGAATTAATCGGACCGTGGCGGTGAAACAACCACAGCCATAAATAAGTAGGGTTTTTTGGATGCTATCCGAAATAAAAGTCCAAAAATACACCCTGGGTGTTTTTGGTAACCCATATGTAAACGTTAATCGGAATTTTATGCGAATTTTCGGTTTTTTAATTTGGAGAAGTGTGACCTGGCCAAAGCTCAGTTTGATTGGCAAAAGTGTCATGGCATTTTCAAAAACACCCTCATGCCCATACAAACCATCTCTTGATTCACACGCAAACGGCCCCAGGGCACCGCGGGGAGGGTTCGCGGCGGCCTTGGGCGTGACCCGGGGGTCTTCCAACGCGCTTCCCCTGGCGCTACCGCCCAAATAATTGGGTTTTGCGGTTGTCCGACAGGGTAGTGCCGCGGGGCTACCATTTGTAAGATAACGGCTGAACGCCTCCAAGTCGAAATCCTGGCCAGAACGCGGCCGCACCTCCCGCACGTTTCAAGACGGGTCGCTGATGAACATTACGCTAGCATCCGTACCGAAGCGTCGTCGTCTGTCCCCGCGGGGGTATTACGCAACGGGCTATAACACTCCCCGAAAGGATCCACGTTCCCGAAACCTCTGTCCACCGGCGAAAACCGATACTGGCCTGAACCGGGCGAATCATCCAGCGTTTTTAAACTTATTCATTTCCCAGACGGTTTTAAAGCTACATAAGGCCTTTTTTACAGTCCCTTTGCCCTCTGTAAATATTTCTTAACTAGCTCAAGTCTTTTAGCTCCAGAAAAACAAGCCGACTTGGTCGAGTCTTGGACAGGCCACTGGTGCCTGCTCACATCCGGGAGATTTTGGCCTGGAGGGTTCTTTTCTTTCGCCCAAACGACCTATGGGAGCCGAAAAGGTCTAGTCAGTATAGGCTTGTTTCGAAAGTGGCTTGCTGGAGCTGCTTACATTCAAACCCAGCCTACTGGCCTAGTTAGGACCCTGCGTAGGCACATTGTCAGGGCCCTGGTTAGGAACCCCGTTACTGTCCGCTTGTTTGCCCTGTTGCGGGCTCATCTTTTTTTCCCAAGATAACTTCTCAGTTTGCTTCCGCGCGTGGTGTTCCATCTCACCGTTATATATTTTTGTACAAACTTTGGCTGCTCCCTCAATACAGTGGTCCAAAGGCTTTGTTAGGGATCCCCGTTCGATACCACAGGCTGCCAAACAGTTGGCAGCTAAAGCAAGCGGGACATAAATGGTACCCATCACTCCGCAGAGACAAACATCTCTAGCAGTATCTCTGTAAGGCTGTGTCCTTTCCCAAAAGCCTGTTGAGAGCGAGCGATGTAATTAGCATTAATCTAAAAGGCCTATGTTGCTAGAACTTGATCTGGAATTCCACAAGTAGCTCAGTAAGAGCCATTGCTGCGAGCTCTTTGTTTCCTCTCGTCTTCTTGTTCTTTCTTCCGTTGTACCCGACCCTTATGCTTTTCGATACAATGATGAGCTATTATGGCCCCCGTCGCCAAGACAACTGCGGGTCCTTCAATACACGCTACAGCAAGGCCCTCTCCGACTTTTTTCAGACGCGCTTTGGCACGCTGTTTATAACCTATCCCATCCCAGAAAGTCATATAATGAATATTTGCCGATTTAAAAAAAAGAAAAACGATTTTTCTCACCTGGTTGGCGCCTAGGGACACTCGGGGAGCCGTTGGGCGCGTAATTGGATTGTGGATATTGGGGAGAAGATGATTCGAGATTGGATCTGCCGCCGGCGTTTGTTGGGTTATTGTTAAAGACCGGGGGGTTGTTAATTGGAGGAACCTGGCCCGTAGGACCCGGTGTAGGGGCGGCAATGGCGAAATGCAACAAAGTGAACAAGGCGTAAACTGTCTTGAGATGCATTGTTTGCTTGTGGGTAAAGGAATAAGGGAAAAAAAAGCGGAAAGATAATTAAAAAAAACGTGGAAAAAGAAAAATGGTGAACAAAAAACGACTAACTATGCCACAAACATGAAGGTTGAGCATAATAATAGAAAAGATACTACAGAATAGAGATAGGTGGAAGCTTTGTATTTATTTGTCAACTAAAGTAAGAGCAATCCATTAACTATATGTCTACAACATGTAAATTGCATGTGGTAATATTTCGTCTTTATTCCTGAAATATCTGTTTCAAATTTCAAAAGATTTTCGTGGCTGTGCGAAATTTTACAATTGGGGCTCACGGGCTATCATTCCTAAAATACTACATATTGCTTGACTTGCTGCTTTCTGTTGGGCTTTCTAATAATCGTCTACCATTTACAATATCTCATGTAATCCTTGCCATTACAGACCCGGTTGGGTTTTTCTTTTTCAACATCTGCTTTACTGAATCGCGCGCTGGCTTTGGTGGTTTTTGAATAGCAGTTTTTTAATACCCCCTGCTGCATGTTCTCATGCAATTGCGCTCCCGAATCATGTGCCAGTGGCCCGCGCAGCTTCAACGGCGATCTCCCATCGACCTTTTACATCGGTGGCGGTATTTATAGTTTCGCAGCCCACCATTCTCTTCCTCAACGCTCAGGGTACCCTATGGGCTGGATATACATTTTTTCAACGGCACCTCACCTGCCGGAACGAGTCTATGTCACGCCTTTAGGCTCAGCCTCGGTCTAACACGCCGAAGCTCCACATGTTTTCACCATGTATTACTGGGAAAGGCTTTCATATTACTACGCTATTTTGGGATACCAGGAAGACTTGGCTACCTGGGTTTGCACCGGACACTTGACGGCTAATATGGTACTTTGGGGAGACTTGGCGAGACTGGCGTGCTTGAGTGCTGTGGGTATATAAAATTATAAATAACTCTATTCTCAAAGTCTCGCACTAGACAGAAGCTCGAGAGCCTCAAAGCCAGTCCTGTAGTAGGAGCATATTGCTGACACTATCAAGTTGTGTTTCCCTTCTATCCGCAGTTGTCATGCTTATTGGGCGGCTGAGCAGTTGTGGTGGCATTTGATTCTTCGTTCCCTTGCATTTGAACTGCCTAGCCAGAAAAAAGTCGTTTCGCGGTTGCTCAGCGAATGTATAGGGTTAAGCCCGCCATTTCCTGTTCCCATCCTGACCTTGGTTGTTTGTGCCAGCCTACAAAGAAAAAGAAATAAACATATTACTTGGAGGTCGCCCATGAGGCGGAGGCACCCCAGTTAGACCGCATTGTCTCATTTGAACTCACCTAAGCCTCATACATCTGCGCGCCCCTTGACTTCCAAGCTGTACCAAGTCGAGATATGTGATTCTTCTGTACATATAAATCATTCGTAGTACGAAGGATTCCGAGGCAGTAGACGTAATAGACCAATAGACATGCAAGGTTGAGCTGGTCAACGCAATAGCAGATGCTGGAAGAAATGGCCGAGAGTCGAGAGTAAGGGGTGTTCTCGTTATGTCATAATTTCAAGTTGTCCAAGGGAATAATTGCAATCAATTACCCAGCAGAAACAAAACTCCTGAAGAGCACTGGGGTTTTTACAAAGCTTGTTGCCTCGATTTTGTTGCTTGGTGGGGGTCTGGTCATGCCCCGTGCCCACCAAGTCCAAAGGCAAAGGCATTATCCTCCCTCCGCTCAAGCCAGGGACTTCAAGTACCCAAACCTGCAAGCGTGAGTTCCAAAAGGCCCTAGAATCTCAAGTCAAGCCCTCATGAACGCTTGACATCGCCCTTGGTGCTATCCTGCTATATCTTTTCATGTCCCGAGTCCCTTTGGAGGGTCGGGACGAAGGGCGGCTCGTTGAGATCCAACAAACTTGCCCCAGAACTGCTTCAAAAGACTCGAACATTTGCAAAAGAAAGCAGGCTGCAGAGGCAGGAATTCGCTACTCACAGCGATAATAAAAATCTATGGTAAATGACACCCTGAGACCAAGCCCAACGACAGTAGGCCCATCGGAAAGAGAAAATATTGGCAGCAGAAATCGACTACGGGCAGGGCGCTCCGGGTCGTCCAGCTATAGTCTTGATGAAGCTCTGGCTCACCCGACAGATATTGCTGACGCGTCTGCACAGACCGATGCATATATAGTACCCAGTGATATCAGCTAGCTTGCCATAGCAAGTTAGAAACCAAGCCAGGTGCCTGAAAGATCAGCATAATTTGGATTCATCCACCATTGAGGAGCAAGACGAAGTAAAACAGTCCGAGGTCAAATATGCCTCAGTCTTCGAATCAATCAAGATGCGAACTCCTACAATTAAGAAATGCAAATGAAAAGTTCTTAATACTAGCTCTTATCAATCGAAACCAGTCGCCTTCGCGGTTCATATATCCTGTGCCAAGGCCGGTCCTTTTTCAAGCTCTCCACATCCATAACATCCAAAAGACCCCTTTCCCCATTGTCTGCCGCTGGATCAGATTCGTAGTGTCACCACAAACAAGCCCTATCTCAAGCGACCGAAACTCTTGCGAAGAGCCAGAGGTGTCACATACAACTCGTTACAGCTGTTCCTTCTGCTCAACGGTGCGCTGCTCAAACTGCTCGACGAAAGGTTGCTTACACGCAGCCGTCGTTTCTTTGTCTAGAAGAAACATATCTACAGGGCTGTTGGCCGGTGACAATGAGATGGCCTTTGGGGCCAGGTGTGGCTATTTTAACCCATTCCCGCTGCGCTGAGAGGGGTCTTCTTCTCGGATGAGGCATGCTTCCATGCAAGACATGTTACCAAGATCCTTCCAGTCCACGTACTCTGGCCTTGCGAGAATATCCAATAAGGGCCCGCCGTCCCAAATAGGCTCCATACTATTGGTAGGAGCCAGCAGTTACTTGTGATCCTGAGGAAGATCAATGCCAAGTCTGGCTTCTAGCTCAGCAACTTCGGTGAGCGGTGGTCGTAGCAGGTCTTTCTCCTTGTCTGGCTGTCTCTTCTTCGGCTCAAAGTCACGAAATGCATCCCGGGGACAATTTTCCATAGCGTTGTCGCTGACCAGCTTCGCGAAACACTCCACCGTCTTTGTCATTTCGTCGAATGGCATCACCGCAGCTTAGCTCAGCCACGTTTTTACCATGTGCGCAGCCCTTTCACCAGCACTTCTCAAGACTTCTGGAGGAATTTTCAGCACTTGAGGCAGAAGCCGATTCCCATCCTCCCTCGTCAGCAGGGCCTTGAATGCTACTCTTGAGCAAGCCAGGATATCAGCCTGGTAGAAACGTGTGAACCTTCCAACAATCTCCCAAAACACTTCTGCAGCCTGAGTCTCACTCCCTGGCGTTGAAAGATATATTTCCAGAGCGATAGTGAGCCCAGTAGATCGATAGATCTGCACACAAGACGACGGGTGCGCCCCTGCCTCCACCAATGTGTCACGGCCATGTGGCGGACATGCGTGTCTCCGTTCAGGTCTTCGCATACTCGTACCTCCCGTCGGCGAACCAACGCTCCATCAGCAATACTTACTTGAATATTCTTCTCGAGTATTCAGGAAACGCCCTGTTAATCATCATGGTTGCCATGGCAACTACCTTGCCTACGGTCTCGCAGTCGTAATTCCATGGCTTAGTGAAAAAGCACAACCGACTCCTTTCTGTCTTCCTGTTCCGTGTCCGCCAGTTTCTCCTCGGTCCGATCAGAGGCTTTACATAATTATCGCGTTAATAATCGTAAATTGGCTTTTAGTATTTTTCAATTTTTAATTAATGCTAATTTTTTCCGTTTGTTAAAATATTTCCAGTAAGCGGACGTATTAGCGGAAATATTTAAAAAAACGGTATCTTTAACCGGAAATTTCGCCAAAATCTTTTTGGTTTCGAAACGCGCCATTTTAACCCTATAATACGGCAAAAATATTTTGAAAATAAAATAAACTTGGTATAATATATCGCCGGTTAACGCCGAATCGATAATTTTTCGGGTATTGTTAATAGGCCTTTCGTAACGTCGATCGATCAACAGAACGTTGTTATACGAATATAAAGATAACGTGGATGTATATAACCCGGATCAGGACATGACCCGGATCATTTTTCAAAACGCGTTTATTTCCAACCTGAATTACAACGCCAGCGTTGTTTATTTAACCTCAATACAATCGGAATTATATACATCAAACGTTTTTTCATCCTCCTAACAAGTGCGCGAATTATATCCGGTGTTATCGCAATTACCACAGCGCCGTTTGGTGGTATATTACGCACTATTTCTTTCCCCATTTTTACTTTTTTGCTCCTGTATCGAACCATTATCGTTTTTCAATTGCAACAAATTTTAAATTTTTTATACCGTAAATAATCCTTTTTCGCGGATACGTGTTTTTTTGCTTTTGCGTCGTTTGTTAAACGTTTCGTTAGTTTTCCGAAAATTGTGGTTTTTTACTTTAAAAAATATAATTCGATAAACAATTAACTTTAATCCTTTTACCAATTATTTTACAATTTTAAAAATTAGTGTAAAAAAGCTATTTTGGTAACGGTTAATTCGAATTTTAACAAACGTTAATTAACAAATAGTTTTTGTCGGGTTATACGGCGTTTAAAAAACCCAAAATTCGGTGGTGGGAAAAATAAGTTTTTTAAATAAGAACGTTCGTAATTTAATATCCAGTTTAAATATAACCGTTTCCGGGTTATGGGAAATAATTCCAGCTCCTCGAAAACCCCCAGCTATATTTTTTTTTTGTTATAAACTTTTTATAAACCGTTGTAAAAGTTAAAAAAAAGTCGATTTTGCTAATGTTAATAATATGGGCCCGGATAAAATCGTTAATTTTTTAACTATACGCCCGTTTTAAAATATTAAATATTCCGACGTTAAATAGTTAGGTAAAATAAAATAAATAAATAGGTAGGTAAAGCGGAATAATATTGTAATTTTTACAATAGCTTTCGAATTTTGGCGATTGGTGGTTAATATATTTATCGAATATTAATATCCGATATACGCCTTTTATCCGCGATTTTGTATAATAATCGAAATACTGAACCTAATCCAGGTTTGCTTCGTTATTTATCCATTTATTGGAAATAATTTTTATACGTTAAAATGCGGGAAAACCGCCTTTTATATACCAATTCGCAAAATGGTGGATGTTTTTAACGATAAAATATGGGGTTATATCGTAGCCGTTATTACTAATATAGTAAATTGCAATCGCCCATTTTCGATTACCAGGTTGTATTTTTTTGCTTTTTCCGCGTTTTTTGGACCCGGTTACAATTATATGGCCGCAAATTTAACCCATTATAAAACCGGTTTCGTCGAAATTGTAAATATTGCAGTTTTGGATACCGTATTTGGTTTTTATATTGGTTATTAAACGAAACCACGCGTTTAACGCGTTAAAACTTTCGCAAAAAGCCTTTTGGAAATTATAAACGCGAAAAAAACGCGTTTTTAATTTTATACGTCGTTAAATAAAACGATTTGCCCAACGAATTCCGACTGGTAACGCGTTCCGCGTTACGAAAATATGGTCGGCTATCGCGGTCACGTTAGCAATTTGGGGCGGAAATTCTCGAAAATCCAGGTCCAATATATATTAAATGTAAAGATCAGGCCCCGAGACCTGCCCTCAGAATCACGACTCGGCTCCACGCCGAGCCAGGGATCGGATAAAGGGTCCATTAACTCCGGATTTAAGCGCGTTTTTCCAGCGCGTCGTTGATTGTAATTTCTCTTTTCTCTTCAATTTAAAATCTTCGTTAATAGCGCCTAATATACTGAGGTTCTCCAATGTACGCCTGGCCGTAATATAATTTTAAACTTATTATAATTTGCTGGTAAAGCAATTAAAATATATCGTTTAATCCCTTTATTCAATTATTTATTACGTCGGTTATGCGCGACGGTAAATTAGGTTACAAAAATAAAGGATACCATTCGCGAAATTAATGTTGCCGCGTAAAAATTACGGCCTACCGATTCGCTAATTTTAACGCGTGATAAACGTAAATTTAACAAAGCCAAATAATTTGGCTTTAAATATTACTACTCCCAATACCGAAGGTTCGGATTAAAACGGAAAAATTACAATTGCCCCAGTAAACCCAAAACCAGTAAAACCCGCTTTTATTAGCGTTAACATAAAGTTTAAAAAACCCGTTAAGCCCCAATACGATACAAAGCAAAATTAGCCAGTCGACAGCATCGAAATTAACGGATCGTACGAATATGAGTTAGTTTCCGAACATTTAAAAAAGGCGCGAAACCCTTCCCACCAACTTTTTACCAAAACGTTAAACGGTAGGAACGAAATTCCGAAATTTCCAAGTAGAGCGTTTTCGCCTGCCGTCCAAATAAAAAGCAAAATAGTAAACGAAAATAAAAATATAACCGGCCAAACCACTATTATTTAATCGCAATTGCAAAACTTTTTGGCCACTATTGCCCAATTTAAAAACCAATTCGCCACCCGAAATAATAATACCACCCGTTAAACCCGCGGTATTACGTTTTTTAACAGCGTTTGTAGAGGGGTTAAATTTAAACTTTATAATATCGCTGCCCGAACAATATTTAAACTTTACGGAAATAATTAAAATGCTAAAAACCCTGTTTACGATAGGGCGGTATGTAAAACCGGTATCGATCCCGGTATATTTAATAATAATAAGGATCATTTTAACAAATAGATTATTAAAATTGCAAATAAATTTGTAAAGGACGACGAAATTTATAAAATAAAAAAAAACCGTATGGCGGTAATCAATTTTTTTACTGAAAAGTTTGCCAACGATTTTATCCAAAACCGTTATAAATCCACCATTATATTTTTCAGCAGCGCAACCGAAATAGTCGCGACCCTAACCGCTATTTACCACAATAATAATTAAATTTTTAAAACCCGTAAAAAATTTCGTTATTTGAAGTTTAATTTGTCGGTCAAATTAATAAATATCCACCAGTTTATTAGTAAAGTTAATAATTTAACCGATAAAACCAACGTTACTAAAACGGAACGTAAATTGGTTTTTTATAAACATATTTTTACCAACCTAAACCCCCAGTTTTTTAGCCTATTTAAAAACCCAAATATTTCGTACGAGACCTTTGCCGGAAAAGTTGCGAACTCCGCGCTGGTCCAATAACGCGTTTGGGAAAAGTTCTGCGAAAACCGCAAAAAAAAGGAAAAGCGCCGTAAACGTTTAACCAGCGTCGAACGTAAATAGCGTCGACGCGAAAATCGCCGGTACAATTAGGAAACCAAAAACCAAACCCGCATATAAACCGTTAACGTACCGAAATCGCCTAGTAGAAAAAACGTTAAATTGGTTATCGAGGGTAAATGTTTTTTTTATAAAAAAGCCGGGTACCTGGCACGTAATTGCCCTTAAAAGGCCGTTTATATCGCCGCCGTTTTCGCCTTCTAACACGAAAACGATCGAAAAGTTCGTAAACGATCCGGCCACGATTTATTTTCGTCGGATTCGGAAAACTGCTAAAGTTACCGGAAATTTTTTCGGTAATTTGCATGTTTTAAATAGCTAAAATCGATAAATTATTTAAATTAAACACCTTTTTTGCTCCCATTTAATTGTAAAATAAAAGTCGTGGTTTTAACGCCCAAATTTTTTGTAACATCGGAATAAATATATATTTATCCATTCGACCGAGTTTCGCGAAAAAGGTCGCCCAACGTTTAAAGCTATTTATTAAAAAGTTTTCCAAACTTTTGGATTTCGGAAATTTTAACCGGAAAATTACCGCAAAAACCACCGAATATTTTCGGTTTATTTTGTAAATCGACGGACGATAATTTCCCCGGTAAAAATTTATTTTTTTCGAAACGGTACACGATATGTTTATCGGATAAGAATAGTGGACGAAATATCGAGTAAATCTATTTCCAATTACCCGCAATTTTGTTTGGCCTAACGACCTGCCCGCCATAATTTAATATTTACCCGTAATCGTTATATAACGTTCGAATGCGTTTTTGGATTTTAAGGCCCAAATTAATGCAATCCGCCGAAACCGCAAAATGGAATAAAAAAACCGTCGTATTTAGGTCCGTAAAATATTTCGAAACCCTAAACGCTAACACGAAAACCAGGTTTAAATCGCAAAAATTAACGTTTTTTCGACTATTTTAAAGATCGTTTCCAATAAAAGTTTGCCAGCTAATATTGGTGCCTTTTTTAACGATTTTCGTTAAAATCAATGGAAACGATCCCCGTTACCCACGGAATTTATACCGTTGGTACCAGTAGACGATACGTTTACGACCAACCTAAATACGGTATTAGCCCTGCAGTGGAATAAAATTTACGATGGATACCCCATTTTATTTTTTGCAGGCGAAAACCCCGAATATATCGCGCAAATACGAGCTAAATTGCCCAAAATATTTGTTTATTTCGAAGGTTTTTTTTCCAAAAAAGCGTCGACGATTTTCCCGTTTAACCGACCCGGTTTCGACGTGGTTTTGGAATTCGAAAAACTTTTGGAGGGGAGGTTAACCCGTTATTCGATCCTTTTCGCGATAATGGAGTTGGAAAAAAAATTATCAACGAATTTCTGAGGATCGATTTTATTAAACGGATTATGGAGGAAATCGCAATTTCAATTTTGTTCGTTTTTAAACCGCAATCGAAAAAGTAACGTTTTTGCGTGGATTATCGATGGGTAAACAAATTTATTAAAAAACGACAAATATTTGCCCCCGACGTGGCCGGGACGTTAAACAGATGTGGAAAAGTCCGGAGGATGACCAAGATCGACATTATTCGAATTTTTAACAGATTGCTAATAGATCCGAATTTACGGTATTTAACGGCGTTTAAAACGCGATAAAGTATATTTTAGTAGAAAGTTTTGTTTTTTGGACTGAAGGTCGGACCCGCCTGGTTCCGAACTTTTATTAACGTTTAGTTTAATAAATTTTTGGACGTTTTTGCGAACGTTTACGCAAACGACGTGTTAATTTATACCGAGGATAAATCGGAGTAAATCCATTTTGAGCAAACCGAAAAGGTTATTTACAAATTGCATAAAACCGGATTTTAAAACGATATTAAAAAGTTAAATTTCGGCGTTTTCGAAATCGAATACCTGGGTTTATTTTTAAAAATCGGTAAAGGTATCCGTATTGACCCCAAAAAGGTCGAAGCTATTACCAGCTGGTCATAGGACGACGTTACCTCCGTTTCGGCAATACGATCCTTTTTAAGTTTATACAATTTCGTTCGGACGTTTTGCTATTACGCCAGCGAATAAATAAAGCCTTTAACCCGATTATTAAAAAAGGGAATCCCGTTCGAAAAAGGCCCCGAGCAGAAATTTGCCTTTAAAACGTTAAAATAATTGGTAATTACCGCCCCCGTAATAAATTTTTTTAAACCAGGTATATTTATTAGAATGGATACCGACGCCAATGGTAAAACCACCGCCGGTGTCGTGTGGTAATAATAGGACGATAGTAGTTGGAAGCCAATCGGTTATTCGTCCAAAACCATATCCTTTGCTAAATAAAACTATCCGATTTAAAATTAAAAGCTATTAGCTGTAATTAATACGCTAAAGGATTTCGAACTAACCCTATTGGGTATTAAGTTTTGTGTTTTTACCGATTACCAGGTTTTAATTTATTGGTCGATTAAGAAATTTTTGTCCGTTCGCCAGATACGATAGGCTAATTACCTGGCCAATTTCGACATTATTTTTAAATATCGTCCCGGTAAAAATAACGTGGCAGCCGATGCCTTTTCGCGCAAAATTATCGACAATTTTACGGTTAAGGCCCGAATTGTATTAGATCGCACTATTGCACTAACTCCTCCAAAAAAAATCGATTTCCGACCCGGCGAACCTTTTCCAACCATTAGCAGTTTGGAACCCTCCGTACCGCAAAAAACTAATTTGGTGGCCTTTATCCTGGAAAAAAATTTGAAATAGAATTTAGGTTATTACGATAATTTGTTAACGGTACCCGAAATTACCCAAAATGGTAAAAGTTTTTTAAAAACGGCTTTTATCCGCGAAATTTATAAGCCTAAGATTTTCGGTTATAAAGGTTAAAATAAAATTTTTAACCGTTTAAAAAAAGATTATTGGTGGTCCGACAGAAATCGAAACGTTAAACGCTATATTAAAAATTATCGCGAATATTAACGTAATAAAATACGATATAATAAAATACCCGGGCTGTTGCACCCACTGGAAATTTTTAAACAGTGTTGGTAATACGTAATAGTAAACGGAAAAGATTTGCCTAAGGATAAAAAAGGTTACGATTACGTTTGGGTTTTTATTTGCCGATTAACCAAATTTTTGGCCATTTTACCGGGAAAAAAGACGGATACCGCGGAAATTTTAATTATGCGGTATTATTAAATTGTATACCGTTGGAAAAACGTTCCCGATTTATGGTTTTCCGACAACGCCGGACCGTTTATATCCGAATTCCTAAATATTTTAAACAAATCAATAGAAATAAGGTATAAATATGGAAATGCCCGCCACTTTTAAAATTAAAGTAGCGTCGAAATTACCAACGTTAAATTGGATTAGAAAATGCGCTTTTATGTAAATAAATACCAAACGAACTGGCGACGGTATATTCCCGTTTTCGATTTCGGCCATAATTCGTCCGTTTACGTCTTTATCGGCATGGTACCGATTAAAGCAAAAACCGGAATTCGCTTTAAAGATCCGTTTTTTTTACTTTTACCTGAAAAAGATTTGGAGACCGGTTAGCAATAAAAAACGTTGGAAATGGTCCGCCGAACCCAGTAAATTTAGGAATTGGCCCGCAATAACGGATTCGGAACGCAAATAAAACAACAAAGGTAAGTTAATAAAAAACGGCGACCGGTCGATTTTACGGTGGGAAATGCGGTTTACGTTAACAAAAAGGGGTTTTTTACCGAAATTTTTACGACCAAATTGGATTCGCAAAATGTAGGACCATGGACAATTTTCGAGGAAAAGGGCCACAGTTTCGTTTTCGATACCCTTATTTGGTATAAAAGTAGTAAACTGTTCCACGCCAGCCGATTGCGTAAAATAGCAACGGATCTTTTATTTTAACAGTATTAAAAACCGGAATTACCGGTTAAAATTAACGGAAAATCGGAATGGAAGGTGGAGCAAATATTGGTTTTACGTTTATTCGGACGAAAAAAGACGTTGCAATATTAGGTATCGTGGGTCGGATTCGATTTTAATAAAATATGGTATAAGGTCCGCGATTTGAAAAATTCACCAGTACTGCTGAATATTTTCCACAGGAAATATCCGGACGCAATAAAACTTCCGGTAAATTTGCAATAATGGATTAGGAACGTAACAAAAGATATTTTTGCGGTGGACGGACCCGAAAATAATATTACCGAACACGATGCGAAAAAAATACGAAAGCGGCGGAAAGCCCCGAGAAAATATACGTAATAAATTTAAAATTTTAACCGTTTACGTCGATTAGGTTTTAAAAAGGGGTAATGTAAGGATTAGGTTCCGAAACCTGCCTTTAAAATCACGATTTGGTTCCACGCCGAACCAGGGATCGGACAAAGGGTCCACTAACTCCGGATTTAAGCGCGTCTTTCCAGCGCGTCGTTAATTGTAATTTCTTTTTTCTTTTCAGTTTAGAATTTTCGTTAATAGCGCCTAATACATTAAGGTTCTCCAATGTACGCCTAGCCGTGACACAGGTAAATAATAATAAAAATATTTAGGTATTTTTTAAAAATATAGTTAATTATGGTTTAAAAAGTTGTTGGGGTGTTAATAAGGCCGAAAAATATTACGAAATACTCGAAATATTTACGTTTGGTACGAAATGCTGTTTTTTACTTTTTGCTTTCTTTTATACGGATTAAATTGTATATTTTTTTAAAATTTAATCTTGTAAACCATTGTATTTGGTAAAATATGTTCTGGAATTTTCCTATTAATGGAAGTGGGTAATAATTTTTTATAGTAATATCGTTTCATTGTTTGTAGTCCACGTATAATTGTAATTTTCCGTTTTTTTGGTATAAAGAGGATAGCATATTTTGCTAACGTTATCGATGGTTTAATATATCCTTTTTTAAGGTTTTCTTTTAGGTATTGGTCGAATATTTCCATTTATGTGGGGTTTAAACCGTATATTTTGTAAAATTTGGGTTATATTCCTTCCTTTAATGGTATTTCGTGGTCGAATGGATTATATTCCGGTAGTCCCGTTTCGAGTTTTGGGTTAAATAATCGTTCGTATATTCGGTATTTATTTGGTATATTATTGGTTTATTTTTTTCGTTTTGGTATTATATAATTGGATCGGTTTCAATTTGTAAATAGTCGTTTTTTTTCCGATATTCATTCCGGGGTTGGTCGTCCTTTTTATAAATACGCCATTTGTTTTAATTAGTCCATCCGTATTTTATGTTTCCTGTATAAATTTTTCCAGGTAAAAGGTCGTTTGATAATTAAATGCTTTTTCCATTAATTTTGGCCTATTTTCCAATTTATCCGGGGGTTATTTTTCCTAAATTAGGGGATTTTTAAAATTATATTTTTATTTTTTATTTCCGTAATATTTAAGATAATTCGTTTTTTTCGTCCGTAATTTTCCATTTAAAAATATACGGCTTTTATTTCGATAATACCGTTCCCGTATAAAATTGCCTTTTTTTCCACGGTTTGCAATTGGTATGGTTTTTTTTTGTTATTCAAATATCCGTCGTTTTTTTACGATTTTTGGGAATATATAATTGTTTTATACTTTATTGTTAAAAAATGTTCGTATAAATTTATTATCGAATTATATGTTAAAAAATATATATTCGTGTTTTGCTACCGTATTTTACGTAATGTTTAGGGTTTTTATCTCCGTTTTCTTTTTCGCCGTCCGGTGCTTTATACCGTTTAATTGTCCTAATTTTTTAATTTGCTGGATTCGCGTTATGGGTTTTTGGTTTTTTTATTTCGGGACGTGTAATTGTTTTTTATTTTAATTTGGTTAAATGGGTGTTTTACTAATATTAGTATTTTGCGTACGTTCGTGGGTATTTATTTATTTTTTATTTACGGATCCTATACGATTTTAATCGTAGGTGTAAATATTTCGTGTCGTTATTTTCGTACATATTAATTTTGGGTTTTAGTTAATATATGGATTTTATATATATTGCGGGTATATTCGTACTATAGGAAATTGGGCTGGTGGTAGCACGTTATGGGGTATTCGTCGCTACATGTGAAAATAACCGCTGGTTCGTTTCGGAATTTAATTTTAATTTCCCAATTGGGCAATTTTTGGATTATATAAATTTCGTGGATTCCGGTTATTAATCGTCGTCGTGGGAAAAAATTGTGGTAAATTTTTTTATTTAAATGTATTCCGCAATTGTTTTTAAAACATTTTATCCAAAAAACGTAAATATATTTTGGGTATACGGTATTTAATTTGGGGTGGTTTCCAAATATCGGTGTTATATATTTTATAAAATTTTATTTTTATTAGATTAAAATATAACCTGGGAATTGTATTAATTAGTTGTTTCGATATAAATCGATTTGTTTTTTTTCGTATTTGTACGGGTCGTTAACCCCTGTTATATTATATATATTTGGGGTTACGTCCTTTTTATCGCTGGAATTTTTTCCAATATCGTTATTTAATTTTTCGGTTAATGGTTAATTTGTTATTTTAATACGGTAGGTTTGTTTTAATAGCTCCGTATCCAATTTTCCTAAAACGTCCGAATTTATGAATTCGGGTAATTTGGCGTTTTGTCGGCATAAATTAATTGGTTATTTTGTTTTAATAAATATTCGATTTTTTACCGTTAAAATTCGAATGTTTTGGGGTTTTTACGGGTATTAATTTGCGTCGATTTTGGAATTATTGTGGATTATATAATTATCGTTATAATAAATAGTCTAATTTATTATATTATATTAGTTAAATTGTATTTGGTTATAGTTGGTGGTATTAAATTTTCGTGGTTTTTCGGGTTTGCCTTTAAAATTAATAATAAATCCCGGGGTGCTGTTATATATTTCGGGGCAATTTCGCGTAATATATCCTGGTTTATTACATTTAAAATATTTGCTATTTTTGGGATTTTTGCGAAATTATCGGTATTAAATTGCGTTTAAATTTATAAATCCGTTATATATACCGTACGCGGTATTATATTAGCGAAACGGTTTGGGATATTGGTATTTGCGTCTTATATTAGTTTATCGTAAAATTAGACCCTATACGTTACGTTTTTCGCGTCGTTCCAATTTTCGCTCGTATAGTCGGTTGTCGATTTTAACCGCTAATTTTATATATTTTGCTAATATATTGGGTCGTTTTTTTTTAACTAGTTCGTTTTTAACCTTTTTTTTAAATCCCGGATAAAAACGTACTATTAGGGCTTTTTTACCCTTTAATAATTTAGCGGTAATTTGTCGAAATTTACTGGTATATTTAAATACCGATTTGGCTTGGGTAAAGCGCACCAGTTTACGTTTAACCGTACGTTCTTCGTTTAAATTACCGAATATTTTTTTAAAATATTTTTCGAAATTGTCGTAATCGTCGAAAATGCAATTGGTTTCAATTTTACGGTTTTTTTCTTTATTATAATCCAAATAATTTCGCAGAATAAGTTCGAATTAGGCGAACGCGTCGCCTTTTAAAAGCGAAATTGCGTCAGTAATTTTATTTGCATTGCTATCGAAATTATTTTCGTTAAAATAAAAATATACCCGGGTTTTTGTAAAAAGTCCCCGCAGGATATTTATAATATTATCGTATAATAATAGTAAAAGGTATTTAATATAATTTTTATTAGTTCGATTAATTTATTCGGTTATTTGTTCCTAAAATTGTCGATTTTCGGTTTAAAACGTCGCGACTATTTAACGTAAAACGTCAGCGTTGGTCGGAACGTTGGTAATAAAGGGGATTTAAGGGGTAATTTTGTTGGAAGATATTATTTCGGCGGTATTATTCGGTATATTTTAAAACAAAGTGTTGAACAGGAGTAATTAAAATGTTACGATTAAAATATCGGGGTAGCCTGTTTTTATAATAAAATATAGTGGGTTAAAACAATTAAACGTTTAATTGGGTAATTGGGGTTTTTAATAATTGGGGGTAAAATTATAATTGTTTTTAAATAAATATTGAGGTTAATTAAAATTTAATTGCTGCTAAGTAATCCTAAAATCAAATTTATTTATATAATAATAAACGTGCTTTATATAAATTATATTTTAAGTGTAATTTTCCTAATTTTATTAAATTAGTGAGATTACTTTTTTTAATTTGTTGTGATTTCAAAAGATCACTGAGATTATTTTTTTGGCAATTACGTGGCGTTACGTGATTTCCTTTCTTTAAATAATCCCTTTTCTGCCGGTCGGTGATTTCTTTTGGGCAGGTGTCGCGAGGAGGGGTGTGACCCCACCTGGCCTTCCTGGTACCGGCCCAACCCTCTGCTTGTAACACCCCCAAACCTGCCCTTAGAACCACGACTCGGCTCCACGCCGAACCAGGGATCGGACAAAGGGTCCACTAATTTCGGATTTAAACGCGTTTTTCCAGCGCGTCGTTAAGTGTAATTTCTCTTTTCTTTTCAGTCTAAAATTTTCGATAATAACGCCTAATACATTAAAATTCTCCAAAATATATTTAACCGTAATATAATTTAAACTTATTATAATTTGCTGGTAAAACAATTAAAATATATCGTTTAATCCCTTTATTTAATTATTTATTACGTCGGTTATATACGACGGTAACTTAAATTACAAAAATAAAAAACACCATTCGCGAAATTAATATCGCCGCGTAAAAATTACGCCCACCGATTCGCCAATTTTAACGCGTAATAAACGCAAATTTAGTAAAACCAAATAATCTGGTTTCCGGTATTATTATTTCCAATACCGAAAATTTGGACCAAAACGGAAAAATTACAATTGCCCCAATAAACCCAAAACCAGTAAAATCCGCTTTTACTAACGTTAATATAAAGTTTGAAAAACCCGTTAAACTTTAATCCGATACAAAGTAGAATTAACCAGTCGATAATATTAAAATTAACGGATTATATAAATACGAATTAGTTTTTAAATGTTTAGGAAAAACGCGAAACTTTTCCCACCAATTTTTTACCAAAACGTTAAACGGTAGGAACGAATTTTCGAAATTACCAAATAAAATGTTTTCGTTTACCGTTTAAATAAAAACGATATGGTAGGCGAAAACGAAAATCCAACCGGTTAAACGATTATTATTTAATTACAGTTGCAAAAATTTTTGCTTATTATTACCCAATTTAAAAATTAATTAACCACCTAAAATAATTTTACCAATAATGGAGTTTGTAAAATTATATTTTTTAACAATATTTTCGGTGGGACCGATTTTAAACCTGTTAAATTTACCGTTTATAATATTTTTAAATTTTACGGAAATGGCCAAATTAGCGTTAACCCCGGGTATAAAAACAAAAACCGCAAAACCGGCGTTAACCCCGAATTTTTCGAAAGTAAAAACGATATTTTCGACACGTAAATTATCCAAATCGCCGATATAATAGAAAAGAATAAAAATATTTACAAAACCGAACGTAACCGTATAATAACTTTTTTTTTCGTTAATAAAAAAACCGCTTAACGATTTATTACGTAACCGTTACGTCTCGAAAAAAACCCTTTTAGCGGTATTACCGAAATAGTCGCAATTTTAACTGCGATATACCACGACGATAAATAAAATATTAAAATACGCCGAAAACTGGTTAAAATAATATTTAACCCAGCAAACAAAATTATAAATATCTATATTTTTGTTGGTAAAATTAACATTTTGGCGGACCGCGCCAATATTTTCAAATTAAAACGTAAAATTCTACTATACGAACATATTCCGGCAAAATTAAACACCCAGCTTTTCGACGACGTTAAAAATCCGAATATATTTTACAAATTTTTCGTAAATAAAATCGCCAACGTTACATTAGCTAATTAACGTATTTAAGAAATTCTTTTAAAAAAAAAACAGGTAAAAAAAAGGCGCTAATCGCCCGAATTTCGTCGTCGCCGTTCCCGCGATTACGAATATAGTAAAAAGGTTAAAATAACGACCCCTATACCCGTTAAAAAAGTAATTACTTTTTCCGATAAAGAGAAAAACGTTTTTTTGGACGTAAACTTTTGTTTTTTATATAAAAAGGCCGGCTATTAATCCCATTATTGCCCCGATCGCAAAATTATCGCTAATATATTACAGGTTTTGGATTATAGGAATTCGTATTCGCAATTTAACAATTCGATTTACAATTTGTCGTCGATTTTTTTATTTAATTCGGAAAATTGCTAAAATTACCGGAAATATTCTCGGTAATTTGTATGTTTTAAATAGTTAAAATCGATAAATTACCCAAATTAAACACCTTTTTTACTCCCATTTAATTGCAAAATAAAAATTGTAATTTTAACGCCCAAATTTTCTATAATACCAGAACAAATATATTTTTATTTATTCGACCGAATTTCGTAAAAAAAATCGCCTAACGTTTAAAATTACCCATTAAAAAATTTCCCAAACATTTAAATTTTAGAAATTTTAACCGGAAAATTACCGCAAAAATTACCGAATATTTTCGGTTTATTTTACAAATCGACGGACGATAATTTTTACGGTAAAAATTTATCTTTTTCGAAAAGGTATACGGTATATTTATCGGATAAAAATAATGGACGAAATATCGAATAAATTTATTTCCAATTACCCGTAACTTTGTATAATTTAACGACCTGCCCGCCGTGGCCTAATATTTACCCGCTATCGTTACATAACGTTTAAATCCGTTTTTGAATTTCGAAGCCCAAATTAACGTAATCCGCCGGAATTGTAAAATGGAATAAAAAGACCGTCGCATCCAAATCCGTAAAATATTTCGAAACCCTAAACGCCAATATAAAAATTAAATTTAAATCGCAAAAATTAACGTTTTCCTAACTATTCCAAAAACCGTTTTTAATAAAAATTTGCCAACTAATATTTGTACTTTTTTTAACGATTTTCGTTAAAATCGATGGAAGCGGTCCCTGTTATTTACGGAATTTATACCGTTAATATTAATAAATAATACGTTTATAACCAGTTTAAATGCGGTATTAGCTTTAAAATAAAATAAAATATATAATAAATATCCTATTCCATTTTTTACAAACGAAAACCCGGAATATATTACGTAAATACGAATTAAACTGCCCAAAATATTTACCCATTTTAAAGGCTTTTTTTCCAAAAAAACGTCGACGATTTTCCCGTTTAACCGACCCGGTTTCGACGTGGTTTTGGAATTCGAAAATTTTTTGGAAAAAAGGTTAACTCGTTATTTAACGTTTTTCGCGATAATAAAATTGGAAAAAAAAGCTATCGACGAATTTTTGAAAATCGATTTTATTAAACGGATTATGGAAAAAATCGCAATTTTAATTTTATTCGTTCCTAAACCGCAATCGAATAAATAACGTTTTTATATAAATTACTAATAAATAAGTAAATTTATTAAAGGACGATAAATATTTGCCCCCGACGTGGCCGGGACGATAAACAAATATGGAAAAACCCGGAAAATAACCAAAATCGATATTATTTGAACTTTCAACAAATTGTTAATAAATTCGAATTTACGGTATTTAACAACGTTTAAAACGCGACAAAATATATTTTAATGGAAAATTCTACCTTTTGGATTAAAAATCGGATCCGCCTAATTTCAAATTTTTATTAACGTTTAATTTAATAAATTGTTGGACGTTTTCGCGAACGTTTACGTAAACGACGTATTAATTTATACCGAAAATAAATCGGAGCAAATTTATTTTAAACAAACCGAAAAAGTTATTTACAAATTACACAAAACCGGACTTTAAAACGATATTAAAAAGTTAAATTTCGGCGTTTTCGAAATCGAATGTCTGGGTTTATTTTTAAAAATCGGTAAAAGTATCCGTATTAACCCTAAAAAGGTCGAAACTATCACCAACTGGTAATGGGACGATATTACCTCCGTTTCCGTAATACGATCCTTCCTAAATTTATGCAATTTCGTTCGGACCTTTTACCATTACGCCAACGAATAAATAGAATAGTCTCAGGGCTCATCCCTGAACGCGAGCTCCATTAATTAAGCTTTAGCTTAATTCGTAGCTTTGCGTTGTACCTGTGGGTCCAAATAAAGATCATTTTGGTTTAGGTTTAAGGATAATTTGTCGATTTTCGGCTTAAATGGAGGTGATTTCGTTAATTCCGCGACCGACACTCCGTTATAATTAATTAAATAAAAGTCTTGAAAATAAACGGTTTGCACGTTGGGTATAGGAATAAACATAAAAATTAACAGCAATTTAATTTTTATTTTTAACGTTAAAATCCAATGAATTTGCATGGGGGAAGGGGCGTTTTTCAAATGGAGGTTGGTTTTTTGATATATTTTGAAAATTTTCGATTTTTTTTAATTATATTTTGATTTTTGATTAAAATCTAAAACTTTCTACACATGGGGGGTAATATATATTATATATTTACGATTATAAATTTTGGTTATAATATTAAATAATATAACCTATTAAATAACGAAATAGGTAAGATAAAGATAAAATTTAATATATTTTATAATCGAAACGGGTTTGCATTTTTACCAATTTTAACGATAATTAAACCATAATTTTGTTATATATATATCCGGTATAAATAAAAGTTTACGTGAAATTATTTTGTTAAGATTGTTAAAATTGGCTGTTTTGATTTAAAAATGTAATTTTTTACTAATATTAAAACAGCTTTTTTTATTAATTTAATTAATATATATAATAAAGTCGTTATTTTATATTTGTATATAGAAAATCTGAAATATTATATTTTGAAAACATTCAAAGAAAAACCTAATTATTCGTAGAAATGTTAATTATTATAATAAATATTAAATTTTAAAATAAATACTAATTATAACTAAAATATACTAAAATAAAATATTTACCACGTTTTACAATACTAATATATAATTAAAATATAAAAATTATATTTTTATATATATTATTTAAAATAATAATAAAATAAATTATTAAAATATTTTAAATTTTAAAGTAAATTAGATGATATTAAGTAAAATTAATTAAAGCTGGTAAAAATATACGTAAAATACCTTTTAAAATTAATTTTACAAAACTATTTATTTTGTATTTTTACGATTTTTATTTAATTAAATATTCGTATATAATAAATACACAGTTATTTAACTGTATAGCCGTTACGATTATAATATATGAACAGTGCGTGTACAGTGCGAATTCTGTCGCTTAAACCGAAAATCGACAAAATGTCCTCAGATTAGAACGAGCGCGATCTTTTCGGCCAATTTAATTGGTCGAAAAGCCGTGTGGCTGAAAGGTATATGGAGCGCTCGGTCCGCCCTGCAACGCAGGGGGGTCTAATTTGAGCATTAAGACTATAAACAGAACTTTTGACCCGATTATTAAAAAAGGAAATCCCGTTTAAAAAAGGCCCCGAGCAAAAATCTGCCTTTAAAACGTTAAAACAACTGGTAATTACCGCCCCCGTAATAAATGTTTTCAAATCCGGTATACCTATTAGGATGGATATTAACGCCAATAGTAAAATTACAGCCGGTATCGTGTAATAATAATAGGACGATAGTAGCTGGAAACCAATCGGCTATTTGTTTAAAACCAAATTTTTTATTAAATAAAATTATCCGATTTAGGACCAAAAACTATTAGCTGTAATTAATACGTTAAAAAATTTCGAACCAGCTTTATTAAATACCAAATTTTATATTTTTACCAATTACCAGGTTTTAATTTATTAATTGACTAAAAAACTTTTGTCCGTTCGCCAAATACGATAGGTTAATTATTTGGCCAATTTCGATATTATTTTAAATACCGTTCCGGTAAAAATAATATGGTAACCGATGTTTTTTCGCGTAAAACTATCGACAATTTTACAATTAAAACCCGAATTATATTGAACCGCACTATTGCACTAATTCTTTTAAAAAAAATCGATTTCCAACCCGGCGAACTTCTTTTCATTATTAGTAATTTGGAATTTTCCATACCGTAAAAAAATTAATTTGGTGGTTTTTATTTTGGAAAAAAACCTAAAATAAAATTTAAATTACCACGATAATTTGTTAACGGTATCCGAAATTACCCAGGATAGTAAAAGTTTTTTAAAAACGGCTTTTATCCGCGAAATTTATAAACCTAAAATTTTCGGTTATAAAAACCAAAATAAAACTTTCAACCGTTTGAAAAAGAATTATTGGTGGCCCGATAAAAATCGAAACGTTAAACGTTATATTAAAAATTGTCGCGAATGTTAACGTAATAAAATATAATATAATAAAATATTTGGGTTATTATATTTATTGGAAATTTTGAAACGGTATTAGTAATACGTAATAATGGACGGTAAAATTATATTTAAAAATAAAAAGAACTACGATTACGTTTGGGTTGTTATTTACTTATTAACCGAATTATTAACCATTTTACCGGGAAAAAAAGTAAATACCGCGGAAATTTTAGCTATACGATATTATTAAATTATATATCGTTAAAAAAACGTCCCCGATTTATAATTTTCCGATAACGTCGGATTATTTATATCCGAATTTCTAAACATTTTAAACGAATTAATAGGAATAAAATACAAATATGGAAACGCCCGCCATTTTGAAAATTAAAAAAGCGTCGAAATTACTAACGTTAAATTGAATTAAAAAATGCGTTTTTATATAAATAAATACCAAATAAATTGGCGACGGTATATTCCCGTTTTTAATTTCGGTTATAATTTGTCCGTTTACGTTGTTATCGGTATAATACCGATCGAAATAAAAACCGGAATTCGCTTTAAAACCCCGCTTTTTTAACCTTTACCCGAAAAAAATTTAAAAACCGGTTAATAATAAAAAACGTTGGAAATAGTCCGTTAAACCCGGTAAACTTAAAAATTAACCCGTAATAACGGATTCGGAGCGCAAATAAAATAGTAAAAATAAATTAATAAAAAACGGCGACCGGTCGATTTTACGGTGGGAAATACAGTTTACGTTAATAAAAAAGGGTTTTCAACCGAAATTTTTACGACTAAATTGGATTTGCAAAATGCAAAATTATTGACGATTTTCGAAAAAAAGGGCCACAATTTTATTTTCGATACCCTTACCTAATATAAAAATAGTAAATTATTCCACGCTAACGAATTGCGTAAAACAGCAACGGATTTATTATTTTAACAATATCAAAAACCGGAACTACCTGTCGAAATTACCGGAAAACCGAAATGGAAATTGGAGCAAATATTAATTTCGCGATTATTCGGACGAAAAAAAACGTTGCAATATTAAATATTGTAGGTCGGATTCGATCCTGATAAAATATGGTATAAAACCCGCGATTTGAAAAATCTACCAATACTGTTAAATATTTTTTACAAAAAATATCCGGACGTAATAAAATTTCCGGTAAATTTAAAATAATGGATTAAAAACGTAATAAAAAATATTTTTGCGGTGGACGGACCCGAAAATAATATTATTTAATACGATGCAAAAAAAAACACGAAAGCGGCGGAAAGCCCCGAAAAAATATACGTAACAAATTTAAAATTTTAACCGTTTACGTCGATTAAATTTTAAAAGGGGGTAATATAAAAATTAAGCCCCCAAATTTACCTTTAAAACCACGATTCGGTTCCACGCCGAACCAGGGATCGGACAAAAGGTCCATTAATTCCGGATTTAAACGCGTTTTTCCAGCGCGTCGTTGATTGTAATTTCTTTTTTCTTTAATTTAAAATCTTCGATAATAGCGCCTAATATATTGAGGTTGTCCTATGTACGCCTGGCCGTGATAATTTTTACGTGTTTATAATTTGCAAAAACCCAGTTCGCTGTTTAAAAACGAATTTAAAAAGGCTGGTATTATATTTGCCAATACCATTTTTAAAAAACGCAAAACCGAAACGTTTTTTGCCGAAATGTTTATTACGATTATTACTGTAAATTTATTTAAACGCTGCTTATATATTTTAATATATTAATAAACGTTATTTAGGATTTCGATAGGTGGCGAATAATTACTAAACATATATTAATAATCGCTTTTTACAAAAATAGCTTTGCCGCAAACGACGATTTTAAACTTTTATCGTCGGAGGAACGCCGTTTTGTTAGCTATATTGTTGCAATTTGCCAATTTAACGTTTTGTAAGTTAAAAAAGCTGTGCAAACCGAATATGATTGTTGGAATAATAGTCACTGCTATCGCACTTGGGCGTGTGAATGCACGCCGACTAGCAATATCACGTGCAATCCGAATTCCTAACTTCTCAGGCATCCACAACTCCGCACCACCCCTTCATTTCCTCCTGTAACCAGATTGCACTTTTTTACTCTTTTTTGTACGATAGACAAGACAGATAATTAAATATAGCGAATCGCACTAGTTACATTGTCTCAACCCCGAATCCCTACGCGTAGACGAGGTCTATGAACAATAATGTTCCGTTTAGAGAGGAAAAGGAGGAGGAGGAAAAGAAGGAGGAAAAAGGTAAAAAGGAAAATAATAACGAAAACGTTTAACCCGATATATAGCGTTAAAATTTTGTAACGTTATTTTTATTTTTCATCACCTTTGGTAAAACCGTTGCGGTATTTTCCGGTATTTTTTTATAAAGCGTTTTGTTTTGCGGCGCGGTTTTTTAATCGCTAATAACGTACTACGCCGTTTCGCCGCTTCCAATTAATTTAATTCGTTTTTTAACTTTTTTGCCTTTTCTTATAAACTCTGTAACCTTTTAACCAAATTTTTAATACGTATTAACGTTAAATTGGTATTAATAAAATTAATTAAAATCCGATTGGGCGTTTTTTGGTTGTAAAATTTACCGGGTTGGTTTTTTGTAAAATCCATTTAATTTGTTCAGTTTTACGATTTTTATATAACTGTTTTAAATTTAAAAAATTAATTATCAATCGTTTTTCCGCTATTATTCCCAACTATATTAAACATTAATATAACAATAGGTTATCCGTATAAGTTATTATAAGTAAAAAAAGTAAATTTAACTTTTTTAAAATAGTTACAATAATGGTTTTTAGTATAAATCCAGTATTAAATTTATTCATTATATTATAAATTTCGTTTACCAATACGCTTTTTATAATTTTATAACATTTAATCGATAATTGATATATAATATTACCGGTTATTTAAAAACCAGTTATTTGTTTTACGGAATATTTATTTCCGTAAAATATTATATATCCGATTTGGGAATTAAAATTTTAATTATTAGTAAAAAACCCGTTAATAAACACGTATAATTTCGCCGTTTTAAAATCGATTTAGATATAGGAAAATCCTTTTTATACGTTTTAACGTTGCCAATTAATTCGTTTACTTATTAAATTATAATTTTCGTTAGCGGGTTTTATTATTTGCGCGGCGGCGGTATAATCGAATATAATTTCCGGTTAATAAATCGATATAACGTACGTTTTTTTAATTCGTTAACCGATATATTTATATTTTACTCCTGGTTAATTCGTCGTTATACGTTATAATTTGTCGAATTGTCCTTTTTGGCGCATGTCCAAACTTTTTTCGTAAAATTTAATTAAATAACCGTTGAAATTCTATTTGTTTTTTAATTATATAATCGTTTGTGGTTTAGTTTAAAAACCAGTTTTTTCGAACTTTTATTATTTTTTCCGCATAAATTTTTTATTTCTCAAATTTAACGTATTATTTATTGATATATTAATAATACCAAAATAATCGTTTTGTTTGGAAAAAAATAAATACAGTTCGTAATTTAGTAAAACGCAGTTTAACCGCTTTTTATAATAACGCTGGTATATAATAAGTTAATGTAAATTTGCTTTTATAAATCCGTAAAAGGGTTTGATAAATTTAAATACCGTGTTGGCGGGATACTAATATTTGATTTTTTTCGGAATACGTACGAAAACGTCCTTTTATAATTTTGTAAAACTTTAAATATACGTTTGGTTAATATTTTAAACATTAAATTGCATTTAAATTGTTTTACAGCCGGTATAAAAACTAATATAAATTTTTCGTTATACCGCATTATTATAAATAATTTCGTAAATGTCACGTGCAGATTAGATAGCATTTAGATAATAACGTATAGCCTTCAGGGGCTGGGTTCTGTTAAATTTTAAATTAACGTTACGTAAACGTTATAATAATTTCGCCTATAAAAGCGGTTTCTATAATCCAAAAGGTTGCAGGTTAATCCTAAATTTTTAAAGATTAATTTCTAATCCCAATACTGTATAAAAATACTGTCGGTAATTATTATACGCTGTTATTACTTGCCCGTTATTACGGTTCACGTGTGCCTAGCCTTGTACGATATACCGACCGTGACAGTAAACAGGCTTTTTTTCGAAATCGTTATACCCCTGTATAATAAAACGTAATTTTTTAATTATTGAATTACTTTTTATTTACCGGTTATAAAACGCCTGTAATAAACAAAATATTTATTTCCTACTATATAAATTCCTCGAACAGTTTTCCAGGAATTTCAATCCGGTTTTTTCGTTTATTTTTAACAGCCAATTCGTGGGTCCGTTATTTTTTTTCCGTTAAAAATTAAATATTCGCCGTTTTGCGTATTCGTTTTTATAATCGTTTAAATTTCGTTTTTGCATAATTTTTTAATCCGGAACGTTATTTTTATATTTTATCATCCTTTAATATTGCGTCCAGGGGTGGTATTTATATTCTAATGTCGGGTTTTATATTTTCCGTTTTTATAAATTCGCTCAAAACCGTTAGTTGTTAATTCCCCGATTTTTTAGGGTTTTTTTTACGTTTTAATTATTCGGGTTTTGAGTATTAAAGTTTTGGTTTTATCAATATAATTTCGTTATTATTTCTTTTTTTATTTTATAAAACGGTGGTATAATTTTACGTACGTGTTTCGAAATACGGAAAAACTTTTATTATATTAACAATTATTATTGAATTTAATATATCGAGTGTTTTAAAAAATCCGGTCCATTTATATTTTTTCTATATACCAAAGCTTTTAATTCAAATTCCAATAATATTGGTATTTTCGATTTGATATTCGGACTATTTTTTGTTTTTATCGTTTTATTAATTTTTTTTACGTTATTATTTTTTTAAATTCCTTTATAATTTTGTTAACGGTTTCGGCGCGTTATATTTGGTTTTTTAAAAATCTTAACTCGTCAATAATACGTAATATCGCCCCGAATACTAATAGGGTAAATATTAGGCCGTTTGGGTTTATAATATCGTTTACGGCTTTTATTACCGTTTATAATGTAATTTGCGGTATTATATTTTTATATTCGATTTTTATAATTTTATACGTTTTTCGTAACGGTTTATAATAACGTTTAACTTTTTCCAATAACCAATGCGCTTTAATTGGTATTTGGTTATATATTATACTAAAAAACTGTATTTTTATTTTAAATCCGGTCGCGGCAAAATTTATATTTAAATCGTATATAATAATACCGGATGGTTTTAAATACACATTGATTTAATATTTTTTAAGAATTTCTAATATTTTTTTCGCTGTTATATTATTTAAAAAACGTACAGTTTGGAATATTATATTTGCGTCAATTACGTAGAAAATCGGTTTAAGTTCCAAATATATTACGTTAATTACAATTTCGTAATTAAAATTTATATCGTTTTTAACATACATTTAAAACGTTATAACCCGTTTTTTTTAATTTGGTAATGGTAATAAAAACGGTGTATTAATTTTAATATATTCCGGTTAATTTCGTGGTTTACCTTTTATAACGTTTTCCACAAACGTTTTGTTAAAAAATGGCCAAATTTTCGGTAAATTGTTTTTAGTTTTTTTCGGTTAAAAACGTTATTAACGTATTTTTTATTTTCGTAAAATACGTTTCCGGTTCGCCCGGTTTTAATTTTGGTAGGAAAAATTATAAATGCCCCCATTTACGTAAAATTAATATTTTCGTACTATCGACTTTTACAAATTTATTACTGGTATTATTTGAATATATACTTAATTTATTTACATTTTTAATATAAAAAAAAAATAATATTCGAATTGGTATTACGTGGAACGTTATAATATTAATTTGTATATTTAAAATAATTTTTCCTATAACGGTAATTTTTTCGTTTATTCCAAAACGTATTTTAATTTTATTCGGGTTCGATTTATCGATTTGGATTTTTGGATTTTTACGTTATAATATTTTTATTTAACCAATACCGGCCGCTAATATCGTTGTAACGTTTATATCCGGTATAATTTTATACCAAATATTATTTAAACCCCATTAATTTAAAATTTGGTGCGGAAAATCCTTTGGCGGTTTTTGATTTTTTAACACGTTATTCGGTTTTGGTTTAATTTATGGCGGAATATTTCGTTTATTAAAAATACCGCTATTTTATAATTTATAAAATAAATTAACATATATTGGTTTAAATCGTTTTCGTTTATTTTTTCGTTATTTAATCCGTCGTTTGAATTTCTTTTTATTTATTATTTCCCTTATTTTTACTTTTGGTAAAAAACTATTTATTTCCACGTTGGCCTTTTTTTAATATTCCCTATTTCGCATTTTCTATTCTCGCCACCGTTATTTTTTGTCCTTTATATGGTTCGAAAATTTGCATTTTGGTTTATTATATAAATAATACCCCGAATTTTTCGTAATTGTTTAAAATCGTTTATCAAATTTTCGACGTTGGTAGCGGTTGTCATTTCGCTTTTTACGGCCTTTATATTATTTATATTTTCGGTTAACGAAAAACGTATTTTATACCCTATATTATTTTTCCACCTCCAGGGTAATTATTATTTAATTTAATAATATTGTAAATATTATTACAGGGCTGGTAATAACGGCTCGGAATTTTTTAACGCTTTCGATAGGTTTTAAAATCGTTGCAATTAATTGTTTTTTATATATATATACTGGTTTTAATATTTTTTAATATATTTGCAATTTTTCTAATATAATTTGTATAAAGTTTAAATCGCCTTTTTTTTCGTAAATGGCGTCCGTTTTGACGTTTTTAAAAATAATGGAAATCCAATTTTTATAATATATTTAACGTATAAATTGTATTTCGAACCGCTTTTTAAATTCTATATATATTTTTTTAAATATTATTTGTTTATCCATTTTTTTAGGAAATACGTTCCCGCGTTTCCTGTAAATATTGAAAAAATAACATATATATTTAAAATAATAGGACTTATAATATATTGCAAATGTTTATAAATTTTTTAATTTTGTTATTCACAATATCGTATAATTTTTTTGAATAAATGTTTGTTTTATCCTACGCGTTTTTAAATAGTTTTACCTGGTATAAATTAATTAATTCGTTCGGAATTTATAATGGCGGAATATATTTGTAAATGTTAAATATTTTACTTTATTATTTTATAATATTCTGTATTATTTATTATAACGTAATATTATTTTACTATTTTATTTTATAAATCGTTAAAACGTTATTTCCGCGTAAGTTTTATTTTTATTGGAATTTTATAAAATCACCAACTTCGTAATTTGTGGAAAAGGTAATTTTAATTACCCCTTTTTTTGTAAATAGGTTGGGTTTTTTTTCTATTTTTTTTGGAATAACGTTTTTTTTCCCGATTTTTAATTTTTTAATCCGTCGTTTGGAGGTTTTAACTATTGGATAATAGAAATATTTGTATAAATATTTTGTAATTTTAATTTACCGTATTAGTAAATTGTTAGCTGTTTTTTCCATTTTTTTTACCCGGTAAAATAATTTTATAAAATTTCAAATATGTTTTTAAAAATTTTTGGATTAAAAAATTGCAAAGTAAAAAATAATTTCCAATTTATTTTTCGAAATTTTTTTGGTACGTGGTTAATAACGTTTTTCCGCGTTCGTTTTCCTTAAATCGGTTAAATATTTAAAAAATTTATATTTTTTTCGAACTATTAAAAATTTTTACGAATTTTCCAGAAATTTGTGGGAAAATTTGTATAGGAATTTTGCGTCGATCCGTTTTTTTATCGATAAGAGTAATTGGAATTTCGACAATATATTATCGAAAAAAGTTCGTACCTTATTATAACGTTCGTCGTTAACCTGGGAACCAGGTTTTGCGTTTATTTTATCGTATTTTATTTAATAATATATTTTTTTGTTATTATTTATTAATTTATAAACTAATTTATTTTCATGGTAAAGTCCAAAAAACCTTAAATATTTGTAAAATAACAGTTATTATTTCCTTTTTTTTACGCAACGTTTTGTAAAAACGTTACCCGTTTAATAAAAAAGTCCTAATTAGTTAAAACGGCTTTTTCAAACTTTACGTAAAATATTTTATTAGTTTTAAACATTTATAAAATAACGGTATTAACGTTTAATCCTGTTATTTTGCTTTTTTATATTATTTAAATAACATTAATTAATATTAATAAGTTTTTCGTAATGTCGATCGATTAACAGAACGTTGTTATATGAATATAAAAATATTAATTGTGCATATTTTATAAAACTGTCTAGAGGTGAGCTTCTGAACGTTTTTCCGTCTTATACCCGCAATTGGGCGGGTTAATTACGTGCAATTGGCCTGTGCGGTATTGCACGTGGATTATCGCTCTATTGTTGAATTGACCGCGATTCCCTCTATTCCAACAGGTATTTTATTTGTTTCTTTTGGCTTATTTTTATCCCAGGATCGCGCGTTGGAAAAACACCAATGCAATTGGTATTAAAAAATCCGTTAAATTAAGCCGATTACAAACTGCCTTCAAAATTGTAATTGGATTTGATTTGATGAAGTTATTTTCAAAAATTATTTCCTGAGTGTTGGTGTCGTTTTTTAAAATAGGACTCGTACCATTCACCATCGCGAACATGACTAGTTTGCAATGTGCATAGCACAGAAGCAATCCAGTCTGCCTTTTACCACATCATGCGCCGAGTTAGAACAGACATGCCTTGAACTTTCAAATTCAGCTTTTGCATTTTCACTGTCTTGTCGTGAATGTTGCTTAGCCACTCAGCAGCCAAAGGAGCACTTGCAACCCGGTGTATAGTAATATGCCTATTATCACATTATTAAAGAGCAGTCAAAATCACTATACAACGGCTACGCCTTCTACCACTAGAAAGGGCTCCAACGTTTTTAACATCATCCCATCTTCTAACCACAGTTCTCAAACTACCATCACTTTCCTGCTTATCACATAACTTCGCTTCCTCGCATCAAGACTCAACACAATTGAACAAACCCTCCAACCGACAATATGCAATTCACCATTCAGAGTATAATTTTCGCTGCCCTGGCTATTGGGCTGCTCCCCTTGGCTCGGCGCTCGCATCTAGCCACTGCGTATCCTTTCTCCATACCTATACAGAATGCCCAAGTGACAGGCCCCATTGTATATTGACGAGCGGCGGCAGCAAAATCTGCTGCGACTATGAGGCGACACGCCCGGAAGATCGGTGCTAAAGGGGATTTTTGAGGGACGAATACGAGGCACAAGAAAAACTGTTGGTTCGAAGACAGTTACATTGTACCGCGGATTTCCAAGCCTGTTGATACAACGTTAGTGTGTGTGATGGGGGAAATTGGTGAGAACGGGTGCGAAGCAAAAGGAAAATTGTTCGAGACAATTGCATTATATTGGGAGTTGCGCAGTTCTTGGTGATTTATTCATTTTGCTTTTGCAATTTAGAAAATAATTCAATCAAGGCTGTCGAGTTTCAGTTTGCTTGACGAAGTTCTCTCATTCTTTACTTTAATGCCGGTACTCTTTCCAATCGATTTCCCATATACAATTTCCCGAGTAAAGTACAGCATGAAATTGTGCGGCTTTGCATCCAAAAGTGGATCGGTTTTTCTTTTGTAGCGCGGCGGACCCGGCACCGCTCAAGACAGCCCGTGGGCTGCAAAATACCTCAGGGGCTTGTAACGCTACCAATAATCTCAAAAGGCAAACACGATGTCATTTTGCCATGCTAGAATTGCAAAATCTGGACGGAACAGTCACGCATTTTCCAGAGTTTCCGCAGCCAGAAGGACCTGCCGCAAGCTTGGTATTAACGATCTGGACCGCCCTGGGCTCAGAATTGCCAATCCGGTTGGAAATAAGAAATCTACCGTGCCGATATGCATTTCTTCACCCGATCGGTGTTCAGGTTCGAAGGAGAACTTGTATTTCAGTAACCCACCTCTTGAATATCTCAATGTCGTCAAAGGGCCCATTTAGCGTTTTCGTTGACTTTGGGATTGTTGCCGCCTCGGCTAGCCCAGCAGGTTGTGGAACCAAACTTAGCTCTCTCGTTGGTAAACTCACCCTCCGAACTTTTTCTTTCCCCGAAGATCGGAACAAATAGTCAGGTGATTGGCAAATGGACATAGGCAATGGAAATAGGAAATGGACAAAGCGCCAGTTGACGTCAGGGTTGCCGGTGCAGACGTTAGGAATTGCGCACGTTGCCCAATGGACATAACATACAAGTTCTAGCCTTGCCAATCAGGGACCATCTCAAGTTGCGTAGCCAATCCGATGGGGTTTCTTGGTCTCATCTCACCTTTGGCGTAGTCACCAATCACTCGCGTGCGGATAGAGCCGCCAACCTTGCATAGAAACCCGAAATCGAAATGTTACCGGAGATATTGGTTGTCAATTCGTAATACGGCATGCGGTATTCACAATGGAATGCATTGTGACGCGGGAGCTGAAAGACGGCGTACTGGCCGATCAGCCGGATTGTCTTCAACAGGCGTGCACAAGTCCGCAATCTAACCGGTAACTAGGGTGAGCATACAAAATTGAAAAGAACCACAGCCCGCAGCATCAGTTGCTGTCAGGTCAGGTGTGTGCCAACGTCTGAAACATTTGAGACGAGTCAAACCGGTCAGGTTTATGCCCAGCTTGTACAAGTAAAACCATACCAAAATGCCTAACGCGACGATCAGTGTTTCTCTCGCGCGTTGGAAAATCCGAAGGTAAGTCCATCGACTCGCTTGACGAGAACCCCGCGCGGGAGTTCGGGGGCTGGCTAATGGCTTCGGCTCTTTCTCTTTCATTCAAGGTGGGTCGGGTCGTTGGGCCTGTAATGAGATTCTCCCCAGAACCCACTCCCGGCTCTGTGGGGTGATGAAGCCGCCAATTACTGTCTCACCACCCGTCCAAGTATCGTTGGCGGGGTGTCGGAGATGCTCTAAAACCCGCGGCCCCAGGAGGTGCAATCGGGTTGGTTTATCAAAGCCAGTCTCCCGCCGGCAGAGTAATTTACTTGCGAGCTGCGCTTTGTGGGACCCGTCAAGCCCAGCCCCAAGTTCTTCTTGGAGTGTCGGGGGCAAGTTGATGAAAAAAAAATGAGAGAACAAAGGTGGGCAAATCAATTATATAACAAGGTTAATTGATTGCTTCGGCATGGCATCGTTCCATCAACTTGACAAATGTTTCAACCCGCAAATTAAAATCCTGTTACTCGACACCTTTTATTCATCTGCCGCATTCCGCGGGTTGTATTCTTATTCTTCACCTTTCAGTTTATGTTTACCTCCACTTGCCGGCGGTACACATGACTGTGCAGTCCACAGTCCCACCCAACAAAGTTGACAACGACCACGTATATTGACCCGACGGACTGCTCTTTCTCCCGCATCCGCTGATTTAACACCGCAATACTGAATCAATAACCAAGGCAGCCGGCTTCATCTACCGTAAGGCTTAGCTTAGCCCACGCAGTTACATAATCCACCTTTAGAGAACTGACGAAGAGCCTTGGAAGTCCGACCCCAATTTTATCCCCGCACGGATATTTAAGATAGTTTTGAAGCGCTGGGAACTTGTCCACGATAGGTAAAGCCTCTTTATGCAAAATCCCAAACTGGATCTCTACCCCATCCCTCTTTTACCACGGAATGGTGATCGCGACCAGATCCATTACATACAGATATTAAAGCCCACTCTGGCCGTCTCAGAAAGCTCTGTAATCTAGACCCTGCACCCATTAACTTTGGAGGCACAGGACGGGCGTCCTAAGCAAATATAGCGACCCGGGGCTCGTGGGCTTCCCAAACTCCGGTCCGCTACGCTCGTGTTTGCCAATAGCCTTTCTCGTCATCACACTAAGCTCATCAAATATCATTACAGTCCATTGCAATCCCACGATGCCGCATATCGCGGGCGTGCTCAGCGCCCTCGACCAGTCGCGCCCGTCGATAAAGATCCTGGCCGTAGCTGCCGTAGGAGCCTCGGCCATTATCATACTCCAGTTCATTTGGTTCCTGGTGAACCAAGTGCGCTCGCCCTTGCGAAGAATCCCCGGGCCGTTGTTAGCCCGGTTCAGCCCGGCATGGTATGCGTGGAAGGTGGGACAGGGTTCTTTCCCAGAAGTCAATGTCGACTTGCACCAAAAGTACGGTATGTGCTAGGCGGTTGAGAGCAACGAACCACCCTATCCTGTCGGCAGTTCCGGTAAGTAGCATATCCACAGGATCACTAAGAGACGGGAGTAGGCAAGATTGTTCGTTACAGCCCGAACCACTACAGCATCAACGATCCCCACGCCGTCAAAATCATCTACGGCTTCGGCGGCAAGCAATTTGCAAAATCCGATTGGTACGGGGCGTGGAGTGAGCCTCAGCCGGAGAAGTGGAACCTTTTCGGAGACCGATCAGTGAGTCGGCATGCCGAGTGCCGTAAACAGTACCAGGCGGCCTATTCCATGTCGGCCCTGACCCGGTACGAGCCCATGGTGGACGACTGCGTCAGCATCTTTGCCCAGCGCCTGCGCGAGCTGGCGTCGACCAACACCGCCATCGACATGAGGCACTGGCTTCAGTGCTATGCCTTTGACGTCATCGGTCAGATCACGTTTTCGGAGCGGTTTGGATTCCTCGACAAGGGGCAGGATGTTGGTGACGTGATTCAAAACTTGGAGTCGCTCCTCGCCTTTGCCACGTTTGGGGGCATTTTCCCCAGTGTGAATCGGGCCATCTTCGCCATCATGAACATGTTTCCCTCTCTTATGAAGGACCCAACGGCCTATATAATGAACTTTACCGCCAAGAAGATCCAACAGGCCCGCGCCGACCCCAAAGCGGTCCCGCGTTCCAAAGACGCCAGGATGAGCCAGGACTTTGTCCAGACCTTTATGGCCAAACAAGAAGCGAACCCGGATGTTTTCACGCCGTACCACATCCAGACCGGATGCATGTCGAACGTGGTCGCCGGGTCCGACACCACGGCCATCAGCCTCTCGGCTGTCATGTACTACCTCCTCAAGCACCCGGCGGCCATGCAAGCATTGCGGAACGAGGTCGACCAGTTCGACAACCAGGGCCGACTTTCGCAGGTCCCCACGTTTGCGGAAAGCCAGCAGATGCCGTACCTGCAGGCCGTTTTCAAGGAGGCCCTGCGGCTTCACCCAGCCACCGGCTTGCCGCTGGAGAGGGTGGTGCCCGAGGGGGGTGCCGAGATTTCTGGCCGGTTCTTTCCTGAAGGCGTAAGTTTTTCTTCTTTGGTTTAGGTAGACCGTCCACGTTGCCTGGACAGCAGGCTAATATGCAAAATACTTCACAGTCCATCGTAGGAATCAACACATGGGTTGCGCATCGCGACAAGACCATCTTTGGCGATGATGCCGATTCCTTCAGGCCAGAGAGGTGGATAGAAGGAGACCCCGCAAGGATTGCCGAGATGAACCGTTATTGGATGCCAGTAAGTCATAAACACATCCCCTTTTCCCTTATTCTTACGATTTCAAGTCTCGAAGTGAAGTACTGACCTCGCTTCCGTTCAGTTTGGCCTGGGGACCCGGACGTGCATCGGCCGCCACATTTCGATACTCGAAATGTCAAAGTTGATCCCCTTCCTTGTTCGGGACTTTGACTTTTCGCTAGAGCGATCACTGATCTCGAGGGACTGGCAGGTAAAGACTTATTGGTTCACCAAGCCGGTGGACTTTCAAGTCGAAGTCAAACTCCGAGAGAAGACGGGATAGTGAAGGGTTGTCGTGTGTACTTAGTGCCATTCAGAAAACAACAAATACGAGCTTTGCGAAACGAGCAGGGAAAGATCTCCACATTTGAGCTGCATTTGGGTTGATTAGGTACTTTGGTCGAGGGTCGCTGCGGGTCTTTTTTCTTTCTAAAAATGGACAATCTCTGTGCCATCATATCCACGTCGTGATCCTTTATCGAGCACGTGGATCTTACTTTACCTAAACAACGCCTTTGTAGATGCAGGGCAAAGTCTTTCGCAATGGTGGTGGATCATTGCAGGATGCGGTTCTTGGGATCTAGAGTTATGGAATTATTCTTCTCAAGTTGAAACCTGAGGCAGTGGCCACGGAGTTGGCCTTTCATCGCATCAAGCTAGACGGGAAAACCAATCGAGAACGCCGAGTCGTTTGTGCGCATAACCAGAACGGAACACCTGGGCCGTCTGGTGCGTGAGGTTAGATGCGATACCGACGTAGGCTCGTGGGGGGCTTACTATTACTATGGCCGAGGCTGGAGGGTCCTGCATGCGTTCCTGGCGGCCCTTACGTGGCTCGGCCGCTTCAGGAGCCTGAGGGCTATAAAATCATTTTTGACCGCAGCTGCGCGCGCGAATATGGCATTCCTGATCTTGACCGTGACAAGGACGTTGCGGAAAGGACAGACTTTGGCTTTCATGTCTTGAAAATCATCTTCGTTGTTCAATACCCTGGCTGGACCTTGGACAAGTGATACATGGCAAACAGTCGTCATGGACTTTTACGAGCTTCACGAGAGGTCAAGCCGCAAATGTCTTTTCCCACAAGAGGGAGGCCAAGATTCCACAGACCTAGCACCAGACCTTGCAGGTCAGCCATCGATTGAGCTCGCAGAGCTCACCGTCTGTAACCTCGCCGGTTTCAACGATACTCGAATCACGGAATTGAAAGCCTTTCGAACAATATTGCACAGCCCGGCCCTCCAATTACTCAAGCTTCGGATCATCCATCAGGTGGTAGATTCAATCAACCAGAACAACACCAAGTACCCCCAGCGCCGGTAGGATATCTACTAGAACCTCCCCGACACGTGGCTAGCGCCGCCCGTGGCTCAGAGCCTCCGCGTGCTTTCCCTTTACGACGATGACTATTGGGGTTGGTCATCAAAGATGGACTTCCGGCTCGTCAAACCCGGCGTTCCCGGTGCCTTCACAAACCTGCGCGTGTGCACGCGCTGGGCCAATTCGTCTTCAGCCAGCCATGGCAGGTCACATGGATCGCCAATCTGATCGAAATCGGCCTCGAGGAGCTGTACCTCGACGGCTGCCCCGTCCTCTGGCATGCTTCCACCTTCGTCCCTACTGATGCGGACGGATTTCCAACCCCCGAGCTCATGTGTTATGGAGACGCCAGCAAGGAGCGGCGTGTTACTCCGCTTCGATGGCATCACATCCTGCCTCAGTGGTGTGAAGCCGCGGAGAAGCGGGTCATCTCCTCCACCGCTGGTGGCGGTGGTTACTCGCCCAGTCTGCGTGTTTTCATGATGGGCACGGTCGTGTGGCACTCCGAGTACAGGTTTGTGCCGCAGCGGGATCACTATGTCTCAAACGAGTTCATGATCTTTCGCAACCACTAGTGGCCGTCGCATCCTGAGGAGCAGGCTCGAGAACACTTGCTGCGGGATGTTACGTTTCATATCCGGTGTTCTCCCTAGTTTGAGGACAGATACGACCAACGCTTCAGCTACCAAGGCAAAGTTGGCGGAGTCCCACAGTCGGGCGACTTTGGATACGACACGGCGGCCTGGGACGAGCAGGCTTTGAGCGAGCCCTTTGCAACGCTGGGCCTGAAAAGGCTTGCCGAGGAGGCTGGACTTGGGCTGGGTGTATCAATCGCGTCGCCCGAGTGATGGACTCATCAATTCGACACACTTCACCAAAGATAACTCTGAGGCACTATCTGAGCGTTGGAAACGCAGCAGAATCTGCAGAAGGAGCTTTGGCATTTACACTTCGTTTGAATTTCGTGAAGAATCTAGTCATACATGATCGTCTCCTGCAAGCGCTGCAGAAGATATATACAGACAAAATAGACAATTAAAATATGCATAAAAATCATGCAGAGAGATGCGAACAGAGTTTGCATAGAGAAGATGCAAAGGGAATATGCAAAGGGAATATGCAGAGGAAGGTTGCAAAGACAAGTTGCAAAGAGAGGATACAAAGAAAATAGACAAAATATACATAAGAAAACAAAACGATTAGAAAAGAGTGACTAGAGTCCCAAGGCAGCGAGCTCGAGCCGACTTAAAAGTGCTAAGCCTTGTAAAGATGCGTGCTTTCAAAAATATTAGACCTCTTCCTAGGCTTGGGCTTCTGAACCACGCCCGTCCAGTTCCCCGCCTTCGTGGCATTGGCATACACTGCCAAAGCATGGGCCGACTTGTCCAGGGGCCAGCACTCGCCCTTATAGATGGGCACGTTGACCTTGTACAGTGGGATGCGGTAGAACGTGGTGACAAAGGCCCTGACCTCGAACCAGAACCTGCTCTCGTACCACGCTGAGTTGAAGCAGCAGGAGCCCTTGGCCGCCGAGTCGGGGCACTTTGGTCCCGTCAGCTCGATGCCCGTCTCGTTCTGCGTGTAGTTGGACCCGATCACGTAGGCATTGACCAGCGTTGGGCGCACCGTAATCCCCGAGCCCAGGTCCATCAGGCCCCCGAACACCCTGATGGCAAACTCCACGGTGAAGTCCACAAACGGGTTAAGTTGCAGCTGCAGCCGCGTCGATACGTCGGCCGAACCGGTCGTCTTGGGCTTCCAGCCCTCGGCCTTGCTACCTTTTTTATCGAGCAGGTCCAACCGCGCCGTGGCGCCCTTCATAGTCGAACGGTAAACGGCCGTAACGTTAACGGGGCCTTCGGCTGCCGTCTCGACGCCGAGCGACACGGCGGCCCTGGGGCCAATGTTAAGTATTCCCGGGATATGGATGGCCGAGATGCCGGCCACTAGCGGGCTCTGGCTAATGGCGTCGAGTGGTATCCGGCCATTAAAGCGTGTAGTCACGTTCAGGTCAAGGTCGTAGTCAAGCGTCAGTTGGAGGTTAAACTCCTTCAACTTCATTTTGGCGAGGTTAAAGTGCACGTGGCCTTCTATCTGGACGGTGCTGGTGAAGCGGGCGCGGTCCATATGTATGTAAAGGGGCTTGGTGTTGATCAGCGTCTTGTTTGACAGGTCCACCTTGAACGTCTTGGGGCCTATTTTCAACGTCTTTCTTCCGCCTCTGGCCACGAGTTGAGTTGTCTCCTCGGCAGCGACCTCGGTCGTTCGGGTAAAGTGAATGACGGCGTCCTCAACCTCATCCTTGGGGTCACGCTTCTGGGCAGCCGCGGTAATTGTGAACTTTTCTTCGTCGTGGCTGAGCTCGCCGAGCAGGAAGAAGCCGCGCTCTCTGTCGCCGCTGCAGGTGCCCGGCGCCTCGTCCATGACGATGATGAAGTCGCCGGAACTGGGCCAGGCATTCCGGGCAGCCTTGACTGCTTCAGCATTTTTGAACGAGAGGATGACGTTGCCGTCGGCACACTTGACGTCGCTGAACGAGGGCAGGTTCTCCAGCACGATGGAGGGCTTCTTCATGACGACGCTGACCATGGCCGAGGTTGCGTCAAGACTGTACGGGAGCTTGAGGTCGTTGGCAGGGGTGAAGGTTTGTGTCTCGGTTCCTGTCTGGGCCATGGCCATAGCCATTGCCAGGCCGATCAGGCTTTGGGCAATAGCTAGGCTCTTGAGAAGTCCCATCTTGCCGGTGATATGATTTCCAGAAAATGTCAGTGGAAAACACGGGCTGAACTAGGTTCTCTCGAGCCTGTTTTATAGAATTGAGATGATATCAGTCGAGTTCTCAGATCGAGTGCCGCTGAGAAGAGGATGGAGAAGGTTGCTCATTGGGTCAGCTACTGACCTTTCTATGGCGAGTTCAACCAAGACGGGACGGGGAAGGGGATGAGTGGCAATTCCTGTGTTCTAAGACACAGCCAAGTCCCTATAGCTGCCCCATCAACCTCGATCCGGCCGCTGGTGGAAGTCGCGGCCAGGATCCAGACGTCCCGACAGGCTCAGGATGCTTTGAACCCGTGGGGTCCGGCACGTGTGGCCCGGGCTTCAATGGACGGTCGGTCAATCGCAACTACAGACCGGGCTGCTCGGCAGGCACCCTTGTATAGCCGGCCTGACCGATATGCAGGTCCGAGACGTCCTCTCGGTCGACGGGCGACCTATGGGAATCGACACCGGGGACTCTTGGCCCAGGCCGCGTCGCAGTGGGGCTGAGCCGCGCGATCCCACTATCTCGTCTCGACAACTCCTCGAAGCTCTGTCTGGTCAATTCAACCCCCGGGGCCGTTAGAGGGCCTCCCTTTGCTTTTTGCTTTTGCCGTTGCAGGGGCCGAACCTCGATCAGACTTTGGCTTGTCTGTCTTGCTGTCGACAGCAGTTGGCTGTGGATGCAGCAAAGTTTTCCAGCATATCCACTCATAATACCACTCGTGACTGCGATTCCGGCCCCACAAGGCTACACTTGGCCGAGTGCGCAATGCCGACAATCCCGAATGTGGATGGAGCACAGGGATGATAGCAGTAAAAGAGCAAAGCTGGTTGGATGACGAAATATTTGATCTTCTCTTTGCCAATTTCACAAACGTACTCGGAATATGATCGGAAGAGCAGAGCCCCAATTCTCCAAACCTTGCACATGCTGATGTCATACTGCTTGACTGTGTACAAACCCTACTTTACCACACCTATGCAGGGCGTCGTATTTCCAGCTCCTATTCCCCCCGATGTTTCATTGCTCTCTGGACGCCGTATCGAAAATTTTGAGAGCTCCATCGAGAGGAAGCTACCTACTCAGTCACTGAATCCCAACCAATCCATTCAACGGTCCGCCAACACAAGCTCACACATTGCTTACTTCGACAGTTCGAATACATGATGACAACATCGTCATAATTCTCCGACTTGCTCAACCTCTCCACCTACAGTGGAGTGACCAAGAACGTCCAAGATCGATCTCCGCTGGTCCACCAACCAACCAAGACTCCAGAATGGGATAGTTTTACAAAACGTAAAATCCTCATTCTGAGGCCTAATGACCTACAGTGGGCTCGGTTGACTGAGAATGAACGGGGGAATGTTGACGGCCTTTCCAGTAGATATCGTTACCTCATGTGGTTCCCCACGGCCTGGGCATCTCAGGGTGTGCTGAAAGCCTGATGCGCTGTCCCTCTTATATCTACCTTGTTGATTCGTCCATGGCCACTTGTTTGTAGTATCAACGACTGGAACAACATTAACATTTATATCTCTATTCTCAATTTTTATACGCCTCTCACAAGCCATTTGGGACAGAGTCAGACCCTTCGAAATTGCATAACACAAAGCGGACTTCACTTGTGACTTAATATTGCTTGATGGACGGGGACTATAGATCATGCATTAACCAACTTGCATTTATTTGTTTAATATCTCATAAAGTACTGCTATGCCTATTGCTGGAGCATTAGTGACTCAGAGGTCATAATTTCGCATAAGTGCTCTCTTATCATGGACTATGGCTTTAACATGCCACGCAACGCATAATATGCCTTTAATTATTACTCCTGTCGCACCCCGCAGCAGCTTCCTGTCGGAGCCATTGTTAGTTGTTTTCAAGGTATTCAGGCCATGACATAACCTACAACCGCATTATTATCTCCCGACACTAATAGTGGCTATACACCGAATACACATCGTTGATCGTTAGCATTACCACAAAGCTAGTATAGTTGGGGAATACAAGCTATTTTTAAACCTCTGATCTGCAAAGGGACGAATAATTATTCGGCACAATGAGTATAAGGTTGCGTTCGAAGCCAGATCCTCTTTACTAGTTCAGTCTACCACAGAAATCACACTCCATTATTCTTTTTCCAGATCTCTAGTATCGTTCCTATCAGCTTTCACAGCATTCACTTTGATTACTGGCCCCCTCAGATTGATCCTTCAGCCCGAGAAACAACACCCATTATGCACTGCAGACAATCAATCTTCGCCATCGCCACCATGGCACTACTCCCAGCTGTCACTGCCACGGTGGTAGCGGGCCATCCACCGAGTGAGTTGGCTACTGTAATCCCCAATGAGCCGAATGGCTGTATGGTTACGGTCCATGGGCCTAAGCCACGGCCATCGTCCCATGAAAAACCGGGCAAGAAGGATAAGGAGAAGGTTGGGCGCATGAAAGGTTACGAATGTATACTATTTGGTCAGACGCAGAGAGTTGCGGGCTACTGGATTACTGTACAGGGACAAAACTGCAACAACGTCCAAGGAGCCAACTTACCCCATGGCTGGTACATTAGAGTGGACATGGTGTACTGTGAGCCTACCGAGACTAGTCTAAAGGCTCATCCCTGAAGTCCAAAGTTCCGCAATTGAGCCGCGTCGCCGTGGCTCAATTGTGGCTTGCAATATATCTGTTGGCCCATCCAAAATCACTTTTGTGCAGGTCTGAGGACAATTTGTCGACTTTTGTCGTAAACGGTGGAGTTTTCGACAATTTGGCGGCCAACACTCCGTTATAGTTAATTAACTAAAGATCGTAGAAGTATACGGTCTGTACGTTGGGTAAAAGAATTAATACAAAACTTAACAACGATTTAGTTTATATTTTTAATGCTGGAGTTGACGGAATATGTATGGGAAAGGGTCGATTCGCTGGCGGTGGTGAATTTCTTTCCAAACCTTTCAATTTTCAAATTTTGTTTTATTTTTATTTCATTTATTAATTTATTTTCAGAGTTCTTGCACGTTGGGGATGATATATTTTATGCATATATTATACAAACTTCGGTGTTATTATCATATAGTTTGACATATAAGCTAATTAATTACGCAGAAGTGATAAAGAATGTATTAATTATTTAAGGGAAACGGGCTTACACTTTTACCGATATTAACGATATTAAAAACAAAGTTTTCAAGATTGGAGGTTGTTTATAAACAAACATCCACGTCAAATCTATTCTATTGTATTAAATACTAAAATTAATATTTCGTTGAATTTACATTATTTAGATTTCAATTAAATTAATCCGAAACAGGTATTTATATTTGTAGGTTAGTGAATATAAAATAACGTGGATGTACAGTACCCTGGACAGGACAATACTCTGGACATTTTTTGGCCCAACACCATATTTCCATCGTAACACGCTTTTTTTCCACCATTAACCAGGGAATTATTAAATCGTAAAACGCAAATCATTTTTCCGCGAAATAAATTTCGATCAAATAAAAAAACAAATATTAGGAAAATTGCATTTATTTATAATATACCCAAATTAACGTTTTATACCAAAATAAAAGGCGTTATTTTTTTAACCCGACCGTCGGCCCAGTTTGTAAAAATTAACAGGGAACGAAAAAAAGGTAATTGTCCAATATATATTGGACCTAAATTTCCGAAAATTTCCGCCCCAAATTACCAATATAACCGTAATGGTCGACCAAATTTTCGTTACGTAAAACGCGCGATAGGTCGAAATTCGTTAAACAAATCGTTTCGATCAATAATATATAAAATTAAAAACGCGTTTTTTTCGCGTTTACGATTTCCAAAAAACTTTATACGAAAGTTTTAACGCGTTAAACGCGTAATTTTAATTAGTAATTAATATCAAAAACAAATACGGTATTTAAAATTGCGACATTTATAATTTCGACGAAACCGGTTTTAAAATTGGCCAAATTTGCGAATATATAATTGTAATTGGGTCCGAAAAACGCGGAAAAAGTAAAAAAATACAACCTGGTTGTCACGAAAGCGATCCCAAAGAGACAAGGCTGCAATATAGGGGCGATTCTATTCGAAGATCTAAAGCTAAATGTAAAGGAAAAAAAAGGCACGCAGTACCAATCGCGTACACGCGCCTAAACGAACAAATAACAAACTTACCCTAACGCCTTATTACGTAAGGTAAAACTAATCACGGTTGGTAGTCGCCCAGGTACGCCACTCCGTAATATTACCCCCCGTCCGTCCCGCGAGCGGTTAGGACTTTTGCTGTATTTTGTTTTGCTTTTACCGGCGACGTCGCAATTTGCTGGCTATGCTATTTCCCGTAGCCGGGGCGTTATCGTATTCGTCGGGCGGGTCGAACCGATCCTCGAAAGCAGCCTTTTCCCAGGCTTTTAAACGTATAAAAGGGCCGGCCTTATCGGGGTAAACGTTATAATATTATCGCAATTGTATAGCCGCGTTTTTAAATTTTTCCGCGTTGTAAAATTCCGGGTCGGGGTCCCAGTTTTTCTACTGGATTTGGTATTAAAATATACTTTGTAACACCCGCGAGGAAATTACCCGTTCGATTTCCCACTTTTTTTCGTTAATATTTTCTAACGCGTCGATTACCTCGTTTTCGGGCCCTTTTACGGTTGGTGCGTCCAATGGGTTACGTAGGTTTAACCGAAAACGGTCGGTATAAAATACGCGGTTTCCTTTCCAAAAGTTTGGCAATTTTAAATGGTAAAAATACCCCCGCTTTTTTTTAATTATATAATTACATTTGGTTAACGGGTAATTTAATTTATCGTTAAAACGGTCCGTTACCCAATATTTTTTAATAATGTAAACGGCGTTTCCTATTCCGAAATCGGGTTCCCGGCGGTATTTGTTGGTTTGGTCGCACATTCGTTATTACGCCATTTGGAGGTGGGTGCGTGCCGCCTTTACGTAATTTTCGAACTTTTTAGTAATCGTTTAAATTTCGGTTTTTGTAAATCGTTTACGGGTAGGCAATCCCTTTAATTCGGTCCTTTACGTCCAATCGAAATATATATGGGCCGGGTAACCGTTTCCAATTTCAAAAGGTGAAAATCCTCCGAAAAAATTATGGGGTAACGTTACCTGCACCAAATCGATTGCGGACATACGTTTGTCCCAATCGTTTTGGCAATAGTTAATATAAAGGCGTAACTTTTGGTCGATATAAACGTTTATAATTTTTATTTGCCCTGCTGTTTGGAAATGTCCGGCCGTCGAAAATTTCCATTTAATTTGCAAAATTTTGGACATTTCGTCGATTAAATTTGATATAAATTGCGGACCTTTGTCGGAAACGATTTTCGTGGGTAAATTATAAACGCGGTAAAGACCTTCGTAATACATTATGGCTGCATTTTTTACGGTAGCCGTCTTTATATATAAAACGGCCCACGATCGTTTCGTTAGCGCATCGATTATTACAAACAGGTTATCGTTTCCCGATTTCGATTTGGGCATTAATTTAAAATTTACAACGATAGTGCTCCATTATCGATCCGGCACGGGTAATGGTTATAAAAGCCCAGGGGTTTTATTTTTCGGAATTTTAGCTAATCGACAAAAACAATTGGCGATATAACGGTCTACCATTCCGTTTATACCTGGCCACCAAAACTGCTATACCACCAAACGGCGGGTTTTATTGCGGTTAAAATGGGCCGTAGCAATAATCCTATAAACTTTACGAATCATTTTGGCGGACCATTCCCCGTCGCCTGGAATTATCAATCTTCTTCGGTATAATACGTATTTGTCGTGTAACAACGTCCAATATTTTTTTTCGGGGTTACGGGCTTTAATTCGGTACTGTTTTAGCAGTGGTAAATGTTCGTTAACCTTAAGTACCTTTTTAGCGAATAGCAATTGTCCAGCTGCGCCAATTGGTTCGATCGTTGCTAACAGCATTCCGAAACCGCCATCGGTAACAATTTGCCAATATAAAAAGGGGTTAACCATATAAAAATCGTCGCCAACATTATCGATAGGACGGAAAATAATTATATAACGTTTTATTTCCTAACGTTCTTTTTAATTTTATACATCCTCTGCCTTACGGATTAAAACATTTGCCAGCACGTTTTCGCTGCCAGGGCGGTAAATAATTTCAAAATTATATTGGGAAAAAAAGTCGGCCCAGGCCGTTTGCCGGAAATTAAACAACCGTTTCGTAAAAAAATATTCCAAAGCTTTATAATTAATAATCGCCACAATTTTTTTTTTGGTACCCAATAGTTTTGATTTCCAGGTTTTTAGCGCCCTAACGACTGCTAGCAATTTTTTATCGTAAATAGGGTAATTAAATTTCGCTTGCTGTATTGTTTCGGAAAAAAATGCGATCGGATATTATTTTTGGGTGTTTGGGTTCTATTGCAGCAACGTTCCGGCCACCACTTTTCCGGACGCGTTAATTTTTACCTTTATTTTGCAATCCGTTTAATAATGGGTAAAAACGGGTGCGGAAATTAACGCCTTTTTCAGGGTATTGAAAGCGACGCGGCAATGTTCGTCCCATTGAAAAGGCACCGCTTTTTTCGTCAAATTCGTTAGCGATTTGGTTACCCGGCTGTACTTTGGAACAAATTTTCTATAAAAATTGCAAAACCCTAAAAAGGATTGCATTCCTTTTACGGTAATGGGTGGTGCCCACTGTTTTACGGCGGTTACCTTATTTGGGTCGACAACGACGCCTTTAATATTTATAATAAAGCCCAGAAATCGTATTTTTGTAACGTAAAATTCGCATTTTTTAATATCAGCTTGGAATCCAGCCTTTTTAAGCCTTTCCAGGATTTGCCGGACGTAAGTTTGGTATTCTTCCTCAATCTCGCTCCAAATTAAAATGTCGTCCATATAAACGGAACAGAAATCGTCCAAATATTCCATTAGGATCTCGTTAATAAATTTCTGGAACGTGGCCGGCCCGTTAATAAAACCAAAAGGTAATATATTATACCGGAAAATCCCGTATCGGGTTTTAAAGGTTGTATAATTTCGATGTTCCGGGTTTATGCGGATCCGGTGGAAAGTTTACCTAATGTCGATTTTGGTAAAAAATCGAGCTTTGGAAATCCGGGCCAGTATTTCCTCGATTAACGGTAAAAAATAAACGTCTTTTTTGGTAAAGGCGTTCAATTTTCGATAATCGACGTAAAACCGGAATTTTCCATCGCCTTTTCGTGCGAACAGGATGGGAACGGCCCACGGGGTCGATCCTGGCTTTATAAAACCTTTTTGGAGGTTTTTTTGGAAATATTTCCTGCAAACTTCCAACTTTTCCTCCGTTATTTTGTAAAATGGATTATATCCCAATATTTTGGGGTTACCCTCGAATTATATATTATGGTTTAATCCCGGTCGAAAAGGCGGGACCTAATCGGATTCCATTTTGTTAAACACGTTTAACAGGTTATGGTAATATTTTGGAATTTCTTTTAATAATATCGCCCGCAGGTTTCCGTCGTTATCAGGGAGCAACCTTTCGGTATTTTTTTGCCGCAAAATATCGTCGATTTCGTTTATCGAGGTGCAATAAAGGGCTAAATCCTTTTACATTAAACGCATAAATTGTATAACGCCTATTATGGCGATATTTATCTGTCGGTTTTTGTACCAACCCACCGCGTTTTTTTTTCAATATATATTTCCCTTTGGCATCCTTTTATATATGAAAGGAATTTTCGGCCTTTTTGGTCTTTTTCCTTTGGGTATAACTTAGGTTTGTTATTTTAACCTTTGGTTTCGGCAGTTCGTAAAATTCCCGTTGCATTTTTTGTAAATTCGGATCGGCGTAAATTTCCCGGGGCGTGGGGATTTCCCAGGCCTGTCCCGACCTAACCAGCAGTTTTGCTTTCCAAGGTATCGACGGAAGGCGTTCTGTTATTTTTTCCAAGGTTTGGATTCGTCGTTATATTATTCGTTGTCGGGAGGCCGATTGATTTTTCTTTTCCAAAGCAGCATTTCGACGATCCGCGTCCGACTAATATATAGGGTTTACAAACCCCGGATTTGGTGATTGGGTTATATTAATATCTCGATAATATACCGCCAATAAAAGTAAATTTTCCGGGAATTAAAACCGTCGGTAACGATAATTAGTAAATATTCCGTGTTCCGCCAAAAAAAATCGTCCCACGATTATTTTTTGTAATATATTTAATACCAGTATCGGCGTTTCGCGGAACCTTCGGCCCTGTATTATAAAAATGGCCAATGCAGCAGTATCGATTTATTGCGAAGCTTTTCCGTTATAACTTCCACTTTTTTGGGGGTGGAAACCGACAATTTTAAGGGCTTTTAACGTTATATGTCACGGCCCGGGGTAAACATAGCACGGAAGCTAGTCTATTGGCATCTATCGACGAAGATTCTACTCTGAGGAGAAAAAAGGAAACAAACAAAGTTCTGCGCTTAACGCGACGTCGATGAAGGTATTACCCTGGTGGGTCGTTGGTCAGGGGTCAGGGTTAGGGTCTGGTAATCTCATAGTCCAAATATTACACTACCCCTTCCAAACCTCGTATATCGACGCAGGTAATCATACGAAGCTCTTATCAAATTAACCATATCGTCGCTTTTTCCTTTTACCGTTTAATTCTCCATGCTCTGGCACATTATCCTCCTAATTCGGTTCGTCCAACTTATCCTCGGCAACGGCTTTTATCCAGATTACCAATCGTTTCGGCGGTCCTGCGGCATTTTTATACTTTTTGTGAAAATCGTCAAAGGCTGTCGCTGAATTTTTGAAATTTTCAGCCGGGTACCACGTATCGTTTGGATTATATCTTTACCATACGACCTGGTATTGCAATATTTTACTCCGGCCAAATAATCGGGACGTTAAAACTTTATCGACCACAAACTCTGGTTCTCCGTTAATCTTTTTTAGCGGAGGCGGCTCTCTTTTCTGTTGTAATAATAGGTCCATTGCGGTTTTGCGGAAGCGGTTTGCGTGGAATAAATTTCTTCCTTTAAACGATTTAGGTACGTCCAAAATATAGCTATATCCTCGTTCTTCTAAAATCTGCCATGGTCCGGTCCACTGTAAATCCAATTTAATCGTCGGTGCGGTCGTCGGAAACCCTTTTTTTTTAACGAAAACATAATCGTTAACCCCAAAATCTACTGGTCGCCGCTTTTTGTTGGCTTATTTTTCCTACTTCGCCTGCGTTTTTAACGCGTTTTAACGAACCAACTCTTGGACTTTTTTAGTCTGGCGGACGATTTGCAGGGCTTTTCGTTTTTGGTCTGAATTAACGGTCGTGGTTGGCAGGTCGGTGGACAGCGGGTTTCGGGGTTCGGTCCCGAGCATTACTTTTAACGGGCATATACCAAAGCTGGAATGCCACGCGGCGTTGTGGGCAAAATCCAAAACAGGCAAATATACGCTCCAACTGGTCTGGTATTTGTCGATATAAAACCGAAACTTTTGGTCCAGTTTTTGGTTTGTAATCTCTACAGCACTTTATGTTTAAAGGTGCAGGGCGCTACCGTATCGGTATTTAATACCCGTAAGTTTATTTATCGTCGCCATAAATTCGGAGATAAACGGCCCGGCGTTATCGCTAATCCAAACGAAAAATAGTCCTAAAAAACGGTATAAATATCGGTAATATCGGGAGGCCAGGATTTTTGCTGTGTCGGTTTTCTGTCCTGGGATAGTGGCTATTAGGCGATTGAACTTGCAAACGAACACCCACACGTAATCGTATCCGAACTTGTCTTTGGGCATATCTTTTCCGTTAACTGTTACATATTCCCAAACGTAATTCGGTATCGGTAGCGGATATAATAAACCCGGGGTCTTGTCGTATCTGCCTTTATTTCGCTCGCAGTCGTAACAATTTTTAATATATTTCCGAATGGTTTAACTCATACCCTCCCAAAAATACTGTTTTTTAATCGTTTGTATCGTTTTGTTCTGTCCTGCGTGGGCGAATATTTTGGGTTCGTGAGCTTTACGGATCAAAGCGGTCCTTAAAAAAATCTGTCCATCTAAAATCGTTTCCGGGACTATTAGCTTTCCTTAATATTGGCTTAGCTTTTGCTTTTCGTTCTTTTGTCGTATTAAATCTACCAAATCTGCGCCGTTTATCACGTGGCCGTTTGGGTCGGCAATATTAACGGCGGCCACCGTAGGTATGATCTTTTCAGGTGGGATTAAAGTCATTGTTCGTTCTTTTTTTTCCCGAGCTTTAATTGTTGGAAGGTTTACCGTTTTACGGGACAGGGTATCGGCGGCTATATTGTCTTTACCGCGGCGGTATTAAAACGTAATGTTAAAATTGGCCAGGAAATCTGCCCAACGCACTTATCGAGTCGAAAAAAGTCGTTTTGTGGAATAGTAAACTAAAACTTAGTGGTTTATAACCACGAAAAAATTTATCCCCAATAATTTTGGTTCGTAATATTCCAACGTTTAAACCACTGCCAACAGCTCTTGGTTTTGGATCGGGTATGCGCGTTTTGCTGGGGTCATCGTTTTTGAGAAATATCCCACAAATTTCCATTTTCCACCCGGTTACTATTACCAAATTGCTCCGCCGGTCGCGTTACGTAAAGCGTCGGTTTCTATTTTGGTCGGTCGGCCTGGGGTAAAAAATACCATAACCGGTGCATCGCAGGTTAAACGTTTCATTTTTTCAAATGCTCGCCTTTGTTCTGGTCCCATAGCAAATTTGGCGTTTTTTTTCAACAGTCGGTTCAACGGCTCAGCGACGCTGCTAGTATGGTGGCAAAACATTCGGATGTAATTGCATAATCCCAAAAAGGAACGTACGGCTATTTTGGACGTAAGGTTTTCGAACTTCCAATCGCTAATAGCCTGTAATTTATCCGGATCGATACGGATACCCAGACCTGCGTCCATAACGATACCAAGATAATCGACCGTAGTAATGTTAAATCGAAACTTTTTAATATCTCCTTGGAGGTCGACCCGGTTTAATCGGTAAATAACTTCTTTTATTTGGTCCCAATGTTCTTTTTCGTTTCCGTCGGAATAAACCAAAACATCGTCGGCGTATACGCTGGTAAACAAATCCAAAAGTTCATTTAGCTAAGCGTTAATAAAAGATTGCTACCAAGCTGGGCCGACTTTTAGCCCAAAGGAAAGCACCTTCCATTAAAAAGTGCCTTAACGGGTGCGGAAAACAGTAAGGTACTCTGAACTAACAGCCATACGTAACCGGTTAAAAGCTCGGATAATGTCGATTTTCGTAAACCTCTTTGCATTGCGACAATTAAAAATAGTTCCGTTGACATCCGGGGCTGGTACGAATCGATCTTTCAAAAACTGGTTAATCCATCGGTAGTCGGTACAAAAACGGCGTTCTTTGGAATGTGGTTTAGGTACGAACAGGACAAACGCTGGGTCGGCCTGCATATAGGGTTCGATAAACCCAATACGCAACAGTTCGTCGACTGTTTCTTTTTCGAACGGTAGAAATTCCACAAATATCCTGTACGTCGGAGGCGATCCTGTTTTCGGCTTGTTTAGCTCCAAAATTACATCGTGCCCTAGGCAATGTAAAAGCAGGTTGGTTGAAGCTGCTTTCGAAAAAAATCCCTCCAGGTAAGCGAATCGGGATGGCAATTTACGTCGGACCAATTCGACATGGTCGGGGTCTTCATTTTCCGGGAACGGGATCGGTTTTCCCTTGTTAGTTTTCCATTGGTACGAACGGCCGACGGCAGATAAACTGATAGCGGGTTTTTCGGGTCCAATTTTTAACGTGATGGGCTGCGTGGGTAATGGGCACGATTTCCATCGCTTTTGTCGGGGGTCGGTATCCAATTTGTATTAAAAGGCGGCTACATTTATAACGGTTTAGTCCTTACCCAAAATAACCGGGGTCGGTTTGGGTTTTAAAAAGGTTATTTGGCGCCACGGTCGTCGAAATATTTGCACCTTCTTAGTTTTTCGTTCGAATGCTCGGTCGCGCCGCTTTGTATCGGTTTGCGCAACCGGATCGGGTTTGTCCAACATGTTCGGAAATCTGATAACTGGCGAGAATTTTACCAACGACGGTATCGTTTTAAACTATACGAACGTTTGCGTTTTCGGGTGGATCCAAACATCCTGTTCGACTAGCTAATCCTGCCCAATAAACATATTATATCCACTTTCCGTCACGTAAAACATTTGGTTGCTAAACCGACGTCCATCGATTTCCAAGGTCGCTTTTAATTTGTACGTAATACGTCCTGCGTCCTGTTTGCGGTAATCCGACAAAAGTAGCGGGGTTTTTAACCTTTAAAGCCGGGCTCCTAGCCGTTCTGCGGCATATTTAGCGATCGCTGGGCTGATTAAAAAAGAAATATCTGCTCCGGTGTTACAAAAAGCTTTAACTAATAGTCCTACACCATTAACCTGTATCTAAATTCGAATGATAAAAAATTTAGGTCGTGGGTTATTACCAATCTAAGCTATTGTAAACATTTGGACCACCGAAAAGGTTTTTGGCGGTTTTACTTTTTTCCCGATCGCTTTTACTCGTCACTAATGCTGTAATTATCCTCAAAATCCAAAGCCCTGACTGCTTTCGTTTTATTGGGGCATTCAAATGATTTATATCCTTCTTTCCCGCACGCGAAACAAATGTTGGCTTTCCAATAAACCATCTTTTCAATTTCTGTCAAACCACGTCCTGTGGCGTCTGTTGTTTTAAATACCATATCGCTTTTTTCTTTTTTGCTCGGGTTGCTGGATTTGTAATAGCGTCCTCGATTGCTTTTCCTGTTTTTGTTTGGGCTGTAGGGGTATTTTTCTTTTCTATCTTTACCGCGACTTTTCTATTTTCGCTCCTTTCGTTCCCGATACGCTCGTTAAATATTGTAAACTGCATCGGCCACCAAATTTGCGAATTCTTTATAAAATATTCTGGGGTCCTTACTGTCTCGTAACAACCGGTAATCGAGGTCTACCGGAATATATTACCACAGCGTAATTTTGCGTTTTCCTGCTGGTACTTCAATTTTATCGGCGAAAACATTTACCTCGGTAATAAAATTGTAAACGTTATTACCTGGTCCGCATTCAAAATACATTTTTAATAATTTTTCCCATGTTTCGGACGTTTAATTGCTATTATGGTACACCGTGGCCAAAACCTGGATTATCTTTACCACGCATAAATACGGTTGGGTTTTTAAATTGTATTTGGTTTCCAATATCGTTGCTGGTCGGTCGTCCAACAGGCTAAACAATTTTACCATGCGGCTTCGTGCAGTTCGGAAGGTTGTATTATCCTTTTCGAAATAATTTGCTAATTTCGTAATCCAGCGGTCAAAAATGGTTAAATTACCGGAAAATATACCTGGATCTAATCCTCTACTTTTGGCTCTTTCACTGTAATGCGGGTTGGCTGCTTTTTGGTTATGGCCGTACGGCTTAAATGCTTTCCTGCTGGCTAGACCGGTCGGTTCGAACCTGGTACCTCCAAAAGCGCTATTTTCGGGTATGGCTTATCGGGCTTCCGGTTGGTTGTTCTGTCTTTCGGTTTACAGGCGTGTAATAACTGCCTGTAACCTAGCGATTTCGCTGGTTAAATTATTTCCGTCTGCCATCATATTTGGGTTTATTTCCGGCGTTGTATACCTTGCTTTTGCAAACTCGAATTCGTTTAAATTTTCCTCAGGCGTTTTTATATTAGGCCACGCGGTGTTCGAAAAAGAATCAATTTCGATTTCGTTTTCGAGGGTGGAATCGGTATTTGGCGTGAAATCGGTTTCACTCTCTGGTCGGGTCGGGTCGTCGGTGGAGCGATTTGTTTGCTCCGTTTTGTTCGAAATTAACCTTTGTAATTTCCTGCTCGCAGGTGGATAGTCTTTTAACCTGGGCGTAATTTGGGGTCGGTTTGGGTTTAAAATTGACGTTTTTGTCAATTTCCGGTCGGGTTTGGTCTGTCGAGTGCGGATTTATTTTCGTCGCTCGCCAGCGGCGTGAAAATAGGTTATTGTGCCTTATTTGTTAATCGCTAGGCCAGCGATTCTTTTGAAAGTAGAATTGTGTTACGGCCCGGGGTAAACATAACACGGAAGCTAGTCTATTGGCATCTATCGACGAAGATTCTACTCTGAGGAGAAGAAAGGAAACAAACAAAGTTTTGCGCTTGACGCGACGTCGATGAAGGTATCACCCTGGTGGGTCGTTGGTCAGGGGTCAGGGTTAGGGTCTGGTGATCTCATGGTCCAAATGTCACATTATATACAGTCGCCGAACCAGTTATTTGCTGATAAAAACGTACCTATTTGTTCCGGTGTTAATTAAAGTACGAATGTTATAATTAAGTCCATTTAGGAAAATGTTGGCCGCTATAAATATAGGGTCGCCGCCTAAATATTTACGTAAAAAATCGTAGGGTATCGGCTTTTCCAACAGCCTTTGCTTTGCAACGATTCTTTTTTTCAATTCACACATTTCGGTGGTTAACCACATTTTCCCTGGAAGGGAGTCCAATTTCCCCAGGGCAATTAATTTTCCGACATAACGACGTCCGTATAACCGTATATCCTGGCGGTAAAAAAACGTATTTTTCGGATTTTTATTCCAATACCATTATTCCTTATAATTTTAAACCTGGTTTACCAACACCTGCTTTTATTATTTCTATTCGGTTGGTTTTTCGCTAATAATTTGGTTTTGGTACCAATATGGCGGCCTTTTATATTTTTCGCCTAATTTTTTCGAACGTAAATGGTTGGAATTTTTTCCGTACCGTAATATTTTCCAAAAAACGTTTAGGTAACGGTTTTAAATCGTCCCAAAAACGTTAAAACTAAATCGGAATTTGGCGGTGGTTTATTTTGCTGTTTTTTTCCTTTTTTTATCTTTTTTTTTTGGTAATATTAATAAAATTCGGAGGGGTTTAAATCCTTTTTACGTTTTGTGCGTTTAATTCCTACATTTTTATTTTATAATGTAAACCTTCCTTTTAGTTTAACTTTTTTAACTTACTTTTGCAAAAACTAATTTACCTTTACTTCTGCAAATAAATCGTTTTTTGGCATTTATTAATTGTATTTGGTTAACCAATTTAGCTATTTAACCAAATAGTAAATGGTACCATTTTTAATGTAAATGTCCTTAATCTTTTTTACGTCCCATTTTTCGTCATTTTTGAATTTTGGGTATAATATCATTTCGTAATCGTTTGGGTTACGTAACTTCTATGGTTTAAAGAGTTGTATTGGAAATATATCGTGCAATTTGTTAAATTATTCCGGGAAGGTTAAACGATAAATTTGTTTCCTTACATTGTAAAAAACTTTAAATAATCCTATATACTTGGGTTTAAGTTTGCTATTTTTTTTAAATTTTGTTCATAGACCTCGTCTACGCGTAGGGATTCGGGGTTGAGACAATGTAACTAGTGCGATTCGCTATATCTAATTATCTGTCTTGTCTATCGTACAAAGGAAAGTAAAAAGTGCAATCTGGTTACAGGAGGAAATGAAGGGGTGGTGCGGAGTTGTGGATACCTGAGAAATTAGGAATTCGGATCGCACGTGATATATGCTAATCAGCGTGCATTCACACGCCCAAGTGCGATAACAGTGACTATTATTCCAACACTGACTATCTTTTCTTTTGTGGTCGCACTTGGCGTGGTTCCGGGCAGTGAATCACAACTGGGATTTGTATAAAAAGCCACCAGTGCTTAATTGCAATAATCCGTTACTCAGAGTCCCGGGGTGGATCTCGTGCGGATCGTTGGTTGGTAATCCCGTACGTGTGGTGATTGTACAGTTTTGTAGGGCGTAGGGCTGATGGGATGGAATTGGTATAATCGTGCGTGGATAAAGTAATTGTATGGTAATGGTGAACGTAATTCAAAAGTAAATTTCGCTGTGTTGTGCGTTTGTTGACCGGAATTTGAAAATAAATCACATTTGTTGCGTTGTGTGGTTTTCTTTTCTTTTCGGGTTTTGGGTATAAATCGTCGTTTTTCGTTTTTATCGTGCGATTAATTTTTCTTTCCCCTTTATCACCATTCGCAACTTCACTTTTCCTTCTCTTCCACTACGAATAATTAACCTTCTTCGTACTTTTTTACTTTGATTTTACACTATCTTTCGCGCGATTATATCTCAAGTCGGCCCTGCCATTCCCACTCCGTTCGGTAACCTCGTCGTGCGGTCATCGTCTGGTGGTGGGTTTTGGCTTACTTTTCCCACTGGTTCGGTTGGAATGCGTGCGTTTATAACTGGTCTCGCCATTAACGTACGTCTTTTCACTTTTATTCCACTTCCTGGCTTTTCTTTTCTTTTGTCGTGCGAGCTAACCAGCATGGTAAATGTAGCAAAAAGAAGCCCGTGTTTGCGCCATGCCCTCGCGCGATATTAAAATCAAAATTTCCAGCAGCTATCCCGAGGAAATTCGGTTCCTCGCTGCTCGTATCCTCCGTCGCGAATCCTACTTTCGTGCGATCCTCGTCCAGTTTCGCGGCTACAACTTTCGTCGTTGCCCTTAAAATGTGGTAACCCGAATACGTTTCCCAAATTCCGACACTGCGTGCGACTCCGGGATTATTAAAATGGTGCGTGCGGCGAATACGTATGGTAAAACCATGGCGCGCGTTGTGCACATTCCGGCTCCGGTAACGTCTTTGGTGGATCTAACGCCGGTAACGATGGCGGCCCCGGTCCAAAACCTCGTGCGCTTTTATCCAGCGGTTCGCGCGGCTTTTTCCATAGTTTTTTTGGTTTGGGACGGGAAATAATTGTGTTGGATTAAACGTGCGATATACACATTTACATTTTCTGTTTTTCCTTTTTTTTTGCTTGTTCTTTAAGGGGGGGGGGGGGTATAGGGAAATCGGTGTTCGTGCGATAATTTTAAAAAGGGATTACATAGGAAAACAGTACCGCGTTCGCATTTTTACATCCTTTCCACATAAGCTTCGATTCTAACCGTTGTGCAATTAGTCGAAACAAATGTTGACAAAACATTGTTGGGGAATTTCTTAGTAAGGGCATCTGTTGGATTGTCTTTGCCGTTAATCCATTTGACTTCAAATATTTCCCTATTTTCGTACGATTTTCGCAACGATATAATATCCACTATTAATCGCTTTTTTATCGTACTGCCCAACTTAATTAGGCATTCGTACAGGGATTTAAAATCCGTGCAAACGATGGTAGGGATATTCGGGATATTTAATATGGTAGTAATTTGGTTTAGGGTGGTTTTTAGTGCGAAGCTATGGTTAAATCCAATGGTTATTCCATATAATTCGCTTGCTAGCACATTCCTAATAACCCTTTTGCATTTGCTAAAGGACCAGTGAACAATATTCCCTTCGATTGTAAAAGAGTTTGTCGTGCGAAATTTAGTAGCCAGGACGATAAGGTATCCGAATTGGGAAATCATATTTTTATTGTTGGCGAATAAACCGTTTGTAAAAATAAAAAATTTCGCGCGAACCAGGTCCAATGGGAGATATGTTAATCCCCTGGTTGGATTGTCCATTTGCCATTGGAATCGTGCGTTTAACAAACTTATATCAGCAGCTGTCGGGTTAATTGTTTGTGCTGTTACCGATAAATTGTACGCTGCTTCCGGTTGGCAAATAGTAGCAACGTAGGCACCTTTAGCTCGCTGGGAAATATAATCGTGCGGAGCGGTTATTACTTTATAATCGATTAAAGACAATTGGGCCAACTGGCCTTTTTGTGTCATTGTTATGTTTGTGTCCGTAAATTGTAATTTGGTACCGTTAAACTCCAGCGGGTTTTCGTGCGAAAGCTTGGTCTTAAGTTTTGCTTGCAACTTTGCCTCGTGCAATTGCTCCTTTTCCAATTGTGAAAACAGGTCGCTAGTAACAGTAAAAATATCGTTTGTTTGCATACCGGTAAAGGCAAAGGTTTGTGGTCCTATCGTTGTAATAAGAAGATATGGGTCGTACGAGGATGGGATTATACCTAATCTTTCCCGGTGGTGCGAATGGTATATTTTCCACCAATGCGTACCGGACTTTGCTATACCATATAATGGTCCTAATATCTCCAGGATCGCGTTTTTTGGTAACAGGTGCTCCATCTCCTTTGGCGGTCGTGCGATAATGGTCCTGGACAATTTGTCCTGTAATTGCACGTACGCCTGGATAATATCCCGCAACTCGCACGTCATATTGTAATTTCGCATTAAAGTAGGAGCTAGTGCGAAAATCAGGCGTTGGTTCATTTTTTGGATAATCGGGGCTTGTGTAAACAGCTTATGCTTTTCCTGGTCGTTATAACTTTGCACGACTAATCTTGCTTTTTCGTACGGATGGTCGGTTGTTTTTCCTTTCACCTCCAATACCATCCGTATTTTCCAAAATTTAAAACCCATATGCTGGTGCGGGTTAAATCTGCCAACAACAATGGTACCTCGTGCGACTAATCCTTCAATTTCCATTTGTATGGCTTCGTCGAACGGGGCACCTGAGGTTATGATTTTGCCTTCCGCCCGTAATGCGAGTGCCAACTGCCATATATTTTTTTCTTTGTTTAAAATATATATTGTAGCTGTGGTCGACAGGATAGGATATTTACGTGGTTTGCCCGGCCGTCGCCGCTTTACCTGTTCTGTTCCTTTATGCGAAGGCGAAGGTATACGGACTTTTATAAATTCCTGGGTTTAACTTTGTTCGTTTTGCTGGTTTTGGGAATGGTCGTGCGATAATGTGTCTAATTGCTATTCGTTTTGGTGATATGGTTTAATGTGTGTCGTGCGGAAGGTCTTTGCTATACCGTTAATGTAGACGATTGCGTTGGAATTATCGATAGCTTGGAGTCGATATGGGCCTGTCCAACCCTTTTTCTCTTTCCAAACCAGCGCCTGTTATCCCAATGATAATTTTAATATTTCGTGCGTTAAGGGACCATTCTTTATATTAAACGCCCTATGGAGGTTTACCTCCGCACGGATGCTCTTTAACATTTTTATTGCTTTATTAACAGTTTCCGCGCGTCGTACGATATCCGGTAATGGGGGGGAGTTTTGGTTAATTCTTGGGTATGCTCCAAATACCAGTAATGTTGGTACGAGGCCGTTAGGGCCAGCTGTGTCGTTTAAGGCTTTAATAGCCATTTGGAAAAGTGTTTTATCACCCGTGTGGTCCCCGAGTTCAGTTTTAAGAATGTCGTACGACCTTTTTAATAGTGGATGGGCTTTTTCCACTTTCCCAACTGCCCAATGGGCCTCCACTGGTATTTTTTTGCACGATATGCCAACCACCTTTGCGTTGTTTTTAAACTTTTCGGATAAAAAATTGGTACCAGGGTCGTGCGAAATAATATTTGGTGGACCCTGGTATACGTAAATCCAGCACCGGTATAAGGCGTCCCAGGTATCTTTGGCTGATAATAATCGCACGAATACCGCAATTTGGAAAAATGTGGCCACGTCGATAACGTGTAATACATTCCTCCCATTCAGTTGTACGATATCCGCAACGATTTGGTAATTAAATTCACAATTATTTTTAATAGTGAATTTAAATCGTTTGGGTGCTGGGTCGTGCGTTTGGTAATGATGGCACATCTTATTAATCTTTTCCAGAATTTCTCGTCGCACGTTTTAATAACCTGCTTCCTGTAACAATTTGTACAAACGTTTAATACAAGGGTGGCCAAATCTTCTGTGTAATTTTCTCAAATTTTATTTTGAGAAAAACGTGGCAGCTTCCGCACGGCTGGGGTTAAAAAATGGGTGCCCCCATTTGCGGATAACAGGGATAATTGTGCCGTCGGTTCGCACGATTAGGTTGTCGACGTTGTTAAAATATGCTTGTAGTCGGTCTGCATCGTGCAATAAAAATAGGAACGGTGTTAAAATATCCAGAATATGGTAAATAACGTTACCCAATTGGTTTATTTTAGTGATCGTACCAATGGACGTCTTTTGTTTATTTCCGCCAAAACGGATAGTTGTTATTCCTGGTTTCCAACTGATTTTCGCACGAAGGTTTTCTTTTAGGTAAGCTTCCACCTGGCACTTTCCAACTATTAACACTCGTGCGGCTCCTATGTCCTATAATTCTCCTTAATATATCGTATTGTATGCATTTTGTAATAAAAATTGGTCGTGTATTATTGGTTTGGACTATTGTTGGTATATATCCTCCCCAATTGTGCGATGGAGGTATGTTTGATCCTGCAAATATTGTATTTGTATTTCCTGCAATTCGTCGTCCTCCTGCTCCTCCTTTATTTCGTACGGTGGGGGTGTTCCCTCGAATTTAGCTAAAAAACTACTATAGTTTCCGGATTTTGTACCCAGCGTTTCGTGCGATTGGATATAACTGCGGTATTGCTTGCTTTATTCCTGTTTAGGATGGTTGGATAACCAATATCCTTCCTTTTTGCATACAAAGCAACGTTTGTTCGTGGTCGTACGATTATATTTATCCCTCCTGGACTGGGAACTTGTTTGGGTCGATGTTCTTTGGCCGTGTCGGGATAGGGGTCTGGGGTTTGTGCGGTTACCAAAGTTGTTGGAAAAATAACGCCTATCAGTAAAATTAATATCGTGCGAGTCCTGGGTGGTAAAGAATGTATTTCGTTAATTGCGATCCATAACCACTTGCAATAAAGCCCTTAAATCTGCAAATAATACCTCGCACGTTGGTTTTTGTGTTAAAAGTGCGTTTTCCAACTTTTTAACTCCTTTGCAGGCCCGTGCTACTGCCGTATATAATGCGACCTCGCCTTGGAATCCAGGTCCTAAGGCTCGCTGTACGAGCTGAAATTTGTTAAACATAAATTTCAGCACCTTTGGTATGGTTTTATCTGGATTTGCTGCTTTTATTCGCACGAAGTCTGTTAACGTCCAGTCGGTAAAATATTGGAAGTGGTTGATATTGGTATTAAAATGGCTGTTAAACAGGTTATATACCTCGTCCCAACGTTTGTACGGTCCTATATAATTAATGTAAAAGTCCTCCGCACGCTCCGATAATATATTTGGGAAAACCGCGTGGTATTGTGACTCGTCGATCTGAAATTTGTGGCAAAAACTGATAAAAATTCTTGCTTTATCGTATAAAATGTCGTACGGTTTTCCAATATAATTTCGTGCGGACCTCCATCCCTTTTGGAAAACAGAGATTTTAACCGGGTCCAAAAGTTTGCTTTTCACCGGTTTGGAAGGGGGAAGGTCGTACTCGTCCACTGATATAGGGGTTGCTATCGTGCGGTTCCCGTATACAGGTTAAGGGTAAAATCACACCTTTTATGTTGTACGTGCTCCAAGGGATATCGTATAGATCTGCTCCGCCCTCCCGGCATTTTCAGCTCCGTACGGCTGTAGGCTAACTTCGATACTTGGGATCGGTTGTGGTAATTTTGGGCGTAATGGTATTTCGTGCAAGGTTTGTTCTTCTTTCCCAGCAAATGTTATCGTTTATTATATTATACGTGGAAGTGCATTGCTATCCAATACTCGTGCTAACTTTGTTAACATTGTTGCTCCTGAAATTGTAACTTGGTTTTGTTCCAGAAATTGTAACATCCTTTTTTTTATCGTGCGGTTAATTTGGTCAAACTGGTAAATGCTCCAGCCGGCCAAATTTTCCTTAAAAAAGCTCCGCACTTCTTTGCCCGTCTGCTTTAGCCAAATAGCTTCCATAAACGTTCGCACGAAATAAATTATTAACTCGGTAACGGTTGGTGCATCGTTAATATTAACGTCTTTATCCCAATCAGCTAAATTGACGTATGTACGCCAAACAGCTATAGGAATTTCACTTTGTTCACTTATCTTTTCGTGCGAAAAAAGTATTATTTGTTATTCCCGTTCAGGGATTTGGCCTTACGCCTGTGGGTGAGACGTATGCCTTTCCTCTAATGGTGTCGCTAACATTGTGGCGTCGTGCGAATGGGAGTTGTCGTAATTTGTTATTATTGTGCATCTCGGCGTGCAACCTCTGGTCTGTCGTCTTCGCTAAGCTAACCTAATTACCGGTAAAACTTCGTTCGTACGATAGGTTGTTGGTTTTTCCAAGTTCGCCGTCCTGCTCCCTTATTCAGTTACACAGGTAGGTTTTTTTGGGCTTTTAGCACAAATCTGATCGCACGAACTTCGCGTACGTTACTCGTCGATAGATGCGATTGCCTCTTTATGTAGCCAATCTGTGGGCGTGCTAACTAGTAGTCTACCCACTGATCAGTGTTCATAGACCTCGTTTACGCGTAGGGATTCGGGGTTGAGACAATGTAACTAGTGCGATTCGCTATATTTAATTATCTGTTTTGTCTATCGTACAAAGGAGAGTAAAAAGTGCAATTTGGTTACAGGAGGAAATGAAGGGGTGGTGCGGAGTTGTGGATGCCTGAGAAGTTAGGAATTCGGATCGCACGTGATATATGCTAGTCAGCGTGCATTCACACGCCCAAGTGCGATAACAGTGACTATTATTCCAACAAATTTAATATTGCGAATTAATAATCGTACCCAATTTCCTCGTTTATATTTTATAGGTTTGTATTTTTTATCGTAATATTTTTTATATTTTTATACTGTTTAGGTCCATGTTTTTTTCAGGTTTTCCTTCAATTTGGTCAGTTTTTGTAATTTATTTTATACTGCTGGTATCGTTTTTATTCCCCCTTTAAAAAACACGTTCTCGGGTTTTAAATAAAAATCCCCATTTTTGGCCATAAAGGCCATTATCAATATTATACCTATTGTTTTTTAATATATATTACTATATATATATTTAATAATAGGTAAAAGTTATGCCCAAATATTTTCTTTTTCGTTTACGTAATATTTAAAATACTATTCGATAACCTGATTTAATTTTTTTATTTAACCATTTATTTGTGGATGGAATGCAGTTGACATTCGTTTTTTAACATTGGACCGAAAATACAATTTTTTCCAGAATTTACTAATAAACAATTTATTTCGGTTAAACACAATACCTAATAGGGGTCCATATCGGTATTTTATTTCCCTGGTAAAAAGCTGCGCGAATTTAAACGCATTTATATTATTTTTAACGGGTATAAACCGCGCCATTTTGGTTAATTTATCGATTATTATTAATATAAAATTTACCGTAATAAAATTGTACTTTATATTAGATAAATTTATAATAAAATCCACTGAAATTTCATCCCAGGCCTTACTGGGTAATGGTAATAATTATAACGTACCGTATTGGCGATATTTAATTGATTTTATTATTAGGCAAATATTATACGATTTAAAATACCAGTTAATATTATTTTTTATTTATTTCCAATAATATTTCCTTTAAAGCAATTTTAAAATTTTAAAAATTCCCCAATATCCCGTATAAAGGTCGTTATAATGCAATTTAAAAAGTTTCTTTTTTACGTTACCATTTAATAGCACGTAAATTTTCGACTTGTAATAAAAAACGTTATTTAGTCCAACAAACTAATTAACTTTTATTTTTTTGCGGAATTGCTGCGACCTTTCGTCGTTTTATTGCAATTTCCGAAACAAATTTCTCATTGGTTTAAAAAATGCATTATAAATAATTTCGGTTTTTATTACATCCTTCGTTCGCCCTCGGGTAACCACATATATACGTATATATAATACGCCTTTTTTAAAAGGTAATATAACTTTTATAAACTGCGAACCCCCCGGAAACCGTTAAAAATTAGCAAATTCCCTTTGGTCTTAACCCCGCATTAATAACTTTTGCTGCAATAAAAGTAAAAAATGGTTTATCGTTATAAATATTTTATAGTTTAACCTCCGTAAAAGGCTATTTGCAAAGTTTTGCTTACCTGTTTTATAAATAATTTCAAATTCGAATAAAAACAGGTATATTATCCAACAAATCTATTTCCCATTAAATTTGGAAATTTTTATAAAATTTTGCAAATTTTAATAATTAGTAATTACAATTATTAGGGAAACGTTTCCTTTTAAATAATATTTTTAGCATTTAAAAATTTCGACTATGGCGCCAATTTTTTGGTCCGGGGTACCCTAATTTAATTGGGCTTTTAACTATTTTTTAAATTAAAATACGATAGGATACCAACCGTTTTTAAAACGCTACGACAAAATCGCACCCCACGCGAATATCAAAACATCGGTTTTTAAACGTATAAAGAGTGAAAAATTATAATAACGTAATAAAAACGTTTAAAAAAACGCAGCTTTTAACTTTTTAAAAATTACCAAAACAACATTACGTTTTAAAAGCGTAATATCCCCGGGTTTTTTACCCTTTTTTATACCTTTTAATAATTCGGATAAAAGGCGTACAATAGATAAATACCGTTTAATAAAACAACGATAAAAATTGCAAAACCCCAAAAAAATTTAATTATTATAATAGGATTTAACCTCAAATTATTTTTAAATAGCGGTTACCCTGCGTAAATTTATAAACATTCCTTAAATATTAATAATATAACCCAAAAAATTTATCTTTTAAACATAAAATTTACATTTAAACATTTTACATAAAAATTAGCTCCTTTAAATTTTTTTAAAACTTACCTTACATATTTATCGTAAGTTTTTTTATTTGGAAAATAAATCAAAATATTATTTAAATACGCAATGTAAAACTTATTTACCAAATTACCCAACGTTTTATAAATATAATTTTAAAAAATGGCTGAGATATTACAAAAACCAAAAGGTATAATAATATATTTAAAATAATTATAACGAATACGAAAAACAATTTTCCATTCGTCCCTTTTTCGAATACGGATTCGATAATATACATTTTTTAGATTTAATTTGGTAAATTATTTGGACTTTTGTACGCGATTTATAATTTCCGCAATTAGGGGTAAAAAATACCTGTTTTTTTTGGTAACCGCGTTTAATTTTCGGTAATCGATATATAAACGCAACGAACCGTCCTTTTTTGGAACGAAAAAGATAAATGCGCCTGTAAAATTGGTCGATTTACGGATCCGTTTAAATTTTAGGTTTTTTTTAATATATTTTTGCAATTCCACAAATTTTTTGGGGGAAAAAGGATAAATAAATAAATACGGAGGAAATTTCCTTTCGACCAAATCGATGGGATATACCGCGTTAATATTAACGGGTATAACCTTTATTGCTACTTTTAAAAAATATCCTTATAATTTCGAAATTTTTAAGGTAATTTTGCTTATTTATACGGTAGCTTTTTTTTATCCTTTTTATTAAATAAAATAAAAAGTAACTGGGTCGCCACTGTAACGACGTAAACGCGCGAATATTTTTTAACCGAATGCAGGAATTTCCTCGAATTATTATATAGTTTAAAATTTTTGGCTGTTATTTCGAACCACCATTGGTGTGTGGAATTTTGCATAATAATATTTTTATTTTCCAAGGTAAACTTTTTCTAAATAATAAAAAGGTCCCCCTCGGGTTTTTATATAACGATATACAAACGTTTTACTTTCCGAAATATACCTTTGAAATTGTAATTTATAATCGGATTAGGTAAATTTTTTGTATACTAATTTCGTTTTATCCCATACCGACAATCTTAAATGCGATGCAAGTTTATGGAGTAAAATTATGGCGTAACGCAAAAATTTTATCCATTAAATTAATTTTAGCCCCCGTATCCATAACTATTTGCACAATAATGCTAAATAAACCTAAAAAACAAGCTAGTATTTAAAACATATAACGACAAAATATCGCCGGAATGCTCGGATTATTTGTTAAAATAACCGTTTATTCCCGAAAATTTTTTACTTTTTTTTTTTGCTAATAACCATTTAAATTTTGGCCGCAATATTTGTTTTTAACTTTTTTATTACTTTGGAAAAATTATCCTTTAATTCCTTCTTTTTTTTTCTAAATAATAAAAAACAATATAGGTATTATTATTATAATTATAACATTTAATTGGTTCGCCCGTTGTAAAGTTTTTGCGATTTTTCCGTTTATTTTTATTAGGATCGGAATTATTTAATTTCCGTTTCCTTTCGCTGGAATTTTTGGTTTTGGACCGATTTCCCTGGGAATTTCCATAGCTTTTTTTCCTTCGGTATTTACCTCCTTTGTAAATAAAACCATTTTGGGTAATTTGCGACTTTCCAATTTTACCGTTCCTACTTTTTTCCGTTTTTTTGGTAAATTTGGAAAAATATTATCCGGATAGGTTATTATTAACATTTTGTTTTTTAGTTTTTATATTATTCCAATGTTTATATATTTATACTATTATTTCATTCTAAATGGCCGGTATAATGCCGCAATAAATATTTAGGTGCTTTTTAAAATCGGGTACCAATTTGTTAAAAAACCGTAAAAATCGATTTTTTTCCGTTTTTCTATCCATACGGGATTCGAAATTTAAAATATACGTATGGAAATCGAAAAATAATTGTTTTATAAAATATTTAATTTGTTTTAATTTAAACGTAACATTTTCCTTTTTTATTTTATTAATTTCGATCAGGGTTTTTATCCATTTTGTAAAATTTTCCCAACTAGTTTTAGGAACGATTCGTTCGGGTTTTGGAAATTTTAAAATGTAAATATTATACCGGTCGCGGAACGTATTGGAAAAGGTAAAAAACCTATATTAAATTTTCCGTTTTTCGGTGTAATATTTTTTAAATGCTATTTTAAATACCCGTTATATTTAAAATAACCAATTGTTTCGATTTTTCCAAATGGTATTAAATTTAAAAATAAACGGATTAGGGTTTTTCACCTTTTTTTTACTTTTATTTTTTTGAAATTGGCGTTTTTCCGACGTAAGGATTTGGAACTGGTTTTAAAGCTTTTTTGTTTTTTTCTGAAATTCCAGCTTTTTTTAAATTAGGGTTTTATATTGTTCGAACTATCGTATTTCTTTTTTCAACCTCGAAATTAATAATAGGATTTATAACTTCCGATAATTCGCCCGGATTATTTAAAATTATCGTATAGGTAATCTAAAAAAAAGGATTAAAATTGTTACGGTCGGTATATTGTATAGGGTTAGGTATATATTAACCGCAATAACGGGTAAATAACAATAGCGTATAATAATTACCAACAGCATTTTTACTCAGTATTGGGATTAGAGATTAATTTTTAAGGATTTAAAATTAACCTGTAACCTTTTGGATTATAGGAACCCCTTTTATAGGCGGAGTTATTATAGCGTTTACGTAACGCTAGTCTAAAATTCAGCAAAACCCAGCCCCTAAGGGCTGTACGCTATTATTTAAATGCTATCTAATCTGCACGTGACAATATTTTATGTTATTGTATAAAAAATCAAGTAGCGTGGATGTACATAACCCGGATTAGGATATGACCCGGATTACTTTTCAAAACGCGTTTATTTCCAACCTAAATTATAACGCCAACGTTGCTTATTTGACCTTAATGCAATCGGAATTATATACATTAAACATTTTTTCATTTTTTTAACAGGTGCGCGAATTATATCCGGTATTAACGCAATTATCACAGCGCCGTTTAATGGTATATTACGCATTATTTCCTTCCCTATTTTCACCTTTTTGCTCCTATATCGAACTATTATCGTTTTTTAATTGTAACAAATTTTGAATTTTTTATACCGTAAATAATTTTTTTTCGCGAACACGTGTTTTTTTGGTCCTGCGTCGTTTATTAAACGTTTCGTTGGTTTTCCGAAAATTGTGGTTTTCTGTTTTAAAAAATATAATTCGATAAATAATTAATTTTAATTTTTTTACCAACTGTTTTACAATTTTAAACATTGGTGTAAAAAAGTTATTTTGGTAACGGCCAATTCGAATTTTAACAAGCGTTAATTAACAAATAATTTTTGTCGGATTATACGGCGTTTAAAAAATCCAAAATTCGGTGTTGGGAAAAATAGGTTTTTTGGATAAAAGCGTCCGTAATTTAATATCCAATTTAAATATAACCGTTTCCGGGTTATAAAAAATAATTTTAGCTTTTCGAAAACCCCCAGCTATATTTTTTTTGTTATAAACTTTTTATAAACCGTTGCAAAAATTAAAAAAAAATCAACTTTGTTAATATTAATAATATGGGCCCGGATAAAATCGTTAATTTTTTAACCGTACGCCCGTTTTAAAATATTAAATATTCCGACGTTAAATAATTGGGTAAAATAAAATAAATAAACAGGCAAATAAAACGGAATAATATTGTAATTTTTGCAATAGTTTTCGAATTTTGGCGATTGGTGGCTAATATACGAATCGAATACCAATATCCGATATACGTTTTTTATCCGGGATTTTATATAATAATCGAAATACCGAACCTAATCCAGGCCTGTTTCGTTATTTATCCATTTATTGGAAATAATTTTTATACGTTAAAATGCGGGAAAACCGCCCTTATATACCAATTCGCGAAATAGTGGACGTTTTTAACGATAAAATATGGGGGTATATCGTAATTGTCGCTATTAATATAATAAATTGCAATCGCCTATTTTCGATTACCAGGCTGTACTTTTTTGCTTTTCCCGCGTTTTTCGGACCCGGTTACAAATATATGGCCGCAAATTTAACCTATTATAAAACCGGTTTTGTCGAAATTGTAAATATCGCAATTTTAAATACCGTATTTGGCCTTTATATTGGTTACCAAACGAAATTACGCGTTTAACGCGTTAAAATTTTCGCAAAAAGCCTTTTAAAAATTATAAGCGCGAAAAAAACGCGTTTTTAATTTTATACGTCGTTGGATAAAACAATTTGCCTAACAAATCCCAATTGGTCGCGCGTTCCGCGTAACGAAAATATGGTCGATTATCGCGGTTACGTTAGCAATTTGGGGCGGAAATTTTCGGAAATCCAGGTCCAATATATATCGGACAATTATTTCCTTTTCGCTTTGCGTTAAAAGTTAATTGCCTGACCGACGATCGGTTAAAAAAGCGCGACCGTTTATTCGGGCGTGTAACGTAAAAAACGGTATATTATACCGTTTCGCCGCCGTTCGAATGCTAATTTTTGTAACCGATCGAAAGTTTTTTAGCGCAAAATTAATCTGGGTTTTACGGTTTGGCGATTCCATTGTTGGTGGTGGAAAAAACACGTGTCGAAATGAAAAGATGGTTAATGTGGGAAAAATAATCCGGGTCATATCCTGATCCGGGATATGTACATCCACGTTATAATGTTAAAAATTAACTAATATTTATATTATCTAATTACTATTTATATATTCTACCTATCTACATAAGGTAAATCCTGTTATAAAGCCCATATTCAGGGCTATTCAATGGTACTTTTATCATATTTAAATCTATCTTTTTTAATCATTTATTACAATCTTTAAAAATACAGTCATTTTACTGTATTACCCTTTGCGTATATAGCGCGTATATAGTGCAAATACTGTATAGACTTTTTCGTTAGCGACGATCATCGCCAACATCTCCTCAAACTAAACCGAGCGAAATCTTTTTGGCCAATTTGATTGGTCGAAAAGTCATGTGGTTGAAAACAGCGATTAGATATATTAAATAACGCCTAAGCAGCCTGAACAACGACTGACTAAGGTGAGCCACAGCTGAGTGAGGATGAACATAGCCTGAGCGCGGGTGAATTTTGCCCGAACAGCCTGAACAAAAGCGGGGCGAATTACCTGGTAGATGTCAGGGATGCAGTGGTCCAGATTCGGCGCAGATAACATTTAATAGCAGAACCTCCAAGTCGGCAAAGGTCTGCTATGGAGGCAATTATTTACCCACGAGATGAAAGGGGGACTTATGGCTTTACCGAAACTAAAGAAATTCTCATCTCATCATCTCCGTCAATCTATCCAACCTTGTAACCTCTCCAGGACGTCTTTAATATCTGGTCGGCTATTGCGGTACAATCTTTGACATATTCCGGATACTGTTACCCGAAAGGCTTTTCCCGAAGCCTCGGCGAAGATGCTTTTTGGGTAGCGTGCTTAGTCCATAGTTATAATGCGCTGAGCAAAACATATTCCTTCAGGTCCCCGACAAGCCTATATTAGCCTTTATGGTGTTGCCAAAGATTTACTCTCTGTCTTTTCGCCTTTCTAGACCCCTTCCACTGTCCAAGCCTTGAAATATCCTGCAAACTCAGCGGGCTACAAGGGGAAGCTTGCGTCATCTCTTTTGGCAACCTATGTCGAAAACCAAGGCTTATTCCATGCATGCATGGATCGGAATCCCTCGGACCATAAAAAGCTCTGGCCTCTGCTATAATAGCAGATGCAGGGCACGGAGCTGGTGCCGCGGAATTACCTTGTTTCCCTTGGACTGACTACATGATTATGAATAATTTCTTCGTCAATGCCAGCGAGGCCTGTGCTATTTTTAACTTGCGCATTACATATAAGGATCTTCTACTGACTCCCACACCAACTGGTGGCAGTGCTAATTGATTCTTCCTCATTCGATTTCTACCATTCGAAATCTTTTTATACCTTTCGATATCCGATCCCAGGGAGAGAATCGCCAATATGTACCTCGGACAACTCGCCTTTGTTGCCATAAGCCTAACCTTCCTCCACGCGGTGCTCGCTGCCGCAGACCTGACTCAAGCAAATGCGATCGCTACGGGCGAGACTCGACTGCTCCCTGGGTGTTTAGTCAGGCTTTATCGACCTCCCAGATACGTTGGATGTTTTAGCGGACCTGTTCTTGTAGGCTCAAAGTGCATACCGGTTCGGAGGACATGGAAGATAAAGGGCCATGACATTAGCGTATGGAACGGTTGCTCAACTGTCACAGGCGTCAAGCTCCGAAAGGGATGGTTTGTAAAGGGCAAGAGTGCGCAATGCAAGGTCTGGTACCCAAAACAATAGGCTGCCACGCCGTACAATTTGTAATGCTAGGACAAAATATACCAATATCAACAAAACCAAAGTTGTCATTCGTTCCAAAGTCCAACAACATAAAAGCACGAACGTAAAAGGCAATAGTAATTGCACAAAGCCCAGGTTTAATGTTCTCGTCCTCTCGACCAAAGAAAATCGGTTGAACTTCTGTTCCGGTCAGTGACGGCGCAAGCTTAAAAGGGACCTATATCACCTTCCTGATTCGCAGCGTGCCTCTAGTCCATAGATGTCAGATTCGAATTCAAAAGTGGGGTAATCCTTATTGACAATACTATTTGGCCTTGCGGGCACCATAGCTCCCGTCAATTTCCCGTTCTATGTCAAATTAACGACATGGTAGCACATCCAATTCGCAAGCTTGATTCGCCCAGTTTTGTCCTCCCTTTTCCCATCGCTCATTATTTAGCAGTTCCAAAGCTCCAAATCATCAATGCTTGCAACCTCGCCTAAAGTTGCTTATCGTCCGTGTTGGTGATAAAATAGGAGATCTACTATTTATCAAACAAATTACGTACCCTTTCTAGCCTGACGAGCGCTCTCGAAATAATTTGCACCCGAGGTATCATGCTTGAATTTATAATCTGGGCTTCTATCTCTCTTGGCCCTTTTCGGGGGCTTGTAACCCTTGCATTCGTCGATACACGCATTCCTAACATTAAAGGGAGGAATTTCATTGGGTCCAACTCCGTGTTTCTCGCAACACCTTGTGTGACAACCTCTCCACTCAACCATAAATTCATCCACAATTTGGGGTTCAGGGCCTGCAGAAGGCTGTATCGAGCTAGCAATGGCTCCCGAGGCGATGATAATGGTTACAATATATCTTAAGTGCATTGCGGATACTAAGGCCTGCCAAAGCCAGAAAAACGCAAAAGCCAGGCCAGGCCTACCAGCACATAGTTATAATATATGGGCACGTACTGGTTTATAGGTTTTCTTTGACGGGTTACTGACGGCCAAGGGCTTCCGGATTTAGCCCAAATTAAATAACCCGCGGGTTTAACGTAAAAGATATTTTCGGAATAAAACTAATAAAAAAGGAAGCATTTATTAATTTCCCAGTAACATATTTAAATAATTATACGTTAATAGTAGTAGTGCATTGAATTAAAAATAGCGCAAACTTGAAAGAAAAATATAACTCCATTTGTTATTATTTCAGGTAATATTTTATTGAAAGAAATATTGGATATTAAAGTTCAAAATGTATTATTATCTCCTCTTCCTTTCCTATCCTCTTTCTTCTCGCGAATATATTTATCTCGGTTGTCTTCCTTTTTTGCAATCTTTTTTTTCTTTTAGTTATAAACCGTATCGCATTTCTTCTAAATTTATTTTCATTATCAAACGCACTTTGTTCTTTTTCGTATTCTATATGTATAAAACAAAACAGATAAAGATTCATTTTAAAGCTTAAATATTTTCGCCAAAATAATCAGGGTTTCAATTATGAAACAACGTTTACCGGTGCCATGAGAAGTTGAGAACCACCTCTGGGACCAGCCACGTAATCCTCAATGCCCCACGCAGGCCATCCATTCGATACAGAAGGACGACGGGCAATTGATTGATACAGCCCCCTTCGCCGACTAGCTTACCAGTCCAGTTGTGACCCTCATGGGCCTTCCAGTCAACCCTGCGCACCGCCTCATCTGATCGACTGCCGGGCAGCCCCGTCGTGAGCCTCATGGTTGACAAAAAATGCAAGCGCAATACCGGCAGTGGCGACAGCCAGCCCTGCGGAGTGTAGTCCTCGTAGGCATCATGGCCGTCCACGTGGTTGACTGTCGAACGCCCTTGTATGATACTGGTCGGGAAGCCGCTCCCCTGGTCGCAAGGAGTCTCACATTCATATGTTCAAGGCTAAAACTAGCTCAGAGCTCATATAGTCCAGACTTTTATACCTTACCGCCCAATTACGACATAATTAAATAGGTCGGCCGAAGATGTTTGGGAAAGCAAAAACTATCCGATTTGGGTGGAATACGACGGGGTTATAGCCAGTTAATTTGGCTAAACCGTTTGTATGTCCTTTTTATCAGAAAATAGTAACGCCAACGTGGAAAAGAGTAAAGATATCGGTTTGCAAAGGGATACATCACTGCAAGGCCTGATTAAAAAGGTTAAGAACCATTTTTATTAATCTGCGAAACCCCTGAAACGACCCAAAATATACGACTCTAATTGCAACATGTTTCCCCGTCCGGAAAAGTAACGCTTTTTTACAGTCTTTATTTACGAAAGTCCAAAAGAGTATCGAAAATAAAAACATCTTATTGGTTAAAGTATAATAAAAAATCAGTTTGTTGGAAATATAATTGGAGGTGATACGGCCGGTAAAAAGGAAAAAGGGTGGTTTCCGATTTAGACGTGCTTTTAATTGGGAAATAGAACGCTTTTACATTATAGGACAGTGATGGGGATATTCTGAAAGGTTATAACAATGTAGAAGCGGCTAACAAACAGGAAAAACCTGAAAACGAGTATATGTAAATTGATGATTTCATGATTAAATCGGGATGTAAAAGGGGCATGCCCAGCAGGGGTTGCCCAACCTTAGTCGACGTAAAGGTAAACGGATTTGCGAAAGGAACAAAACATAATAAATATATTACAATAATGGCCCACTGGGGGTAGACTCATTTAGTTAACGTACGGGGCTTAGGCTTATACCACAAGTGTAAGGCTAGGTTAAGGGCTAGAATGTTGCGGGGCATTGGAATTCTGTATAAAAACACTACAGAATTTCGCGATACTACGTTTTGTATAGTATTTTCGGCTTTATATGTACGCGGGATTCGCGCGGTTTACAGGGGGACCTAAATTAGGTAGACATTGGATCAGGTAGTCGATGAGGTTGACAAATAGACAGGCGAATAGATGCTAGGTACTTACGGAGATGCTATCCAGCTCATGTTTGAGGCTGCTTGCCCCCCAAGCAGCGTTCAAGGATTTGTCTACCACAGGTAGCATGCCCTCAATATTATCACATGGTTTGGTTTCTAGGTATCCATTCACTCCATCATTGACAGTCAGAGCACAAAGAAGTATAAAAGAAAAGAACGAGGTTGCGGCTTCACCGTGGTGGAAAGCTGCATCAGGGGTGCGATGGGCGTCAACACAGTTATGGAGGCGTATGAGAAGTATTTAATAAATGATTGGGACAATTACAGCACATTTGCATTTGTAAAGCAACACCCGCTTTCATGGGCCCTAGAGTGCAGTACGGGTAGACTGACGGACGGGATCCCAAAGAGTTGGTGGAGTTGTGCTGGGATCGCAGATTCAAAGGCAATAAACAACGATATAAAGGAGCGTTACCCAATAAAGCCCAGTGCTACACCCATTGGGCCCACCAATTCTCGTCGTTTGTACGGTGATGTACCAAGTTTCGAGGGCGGGCTACCTAAGGTACCTTAGGTACTCTGTGAAACTTCCATTCCGACTTCCCGATATATCGCAAAGACGAAATTTACATGCCACCAAAGGAGAGTGGAGGTCACAGCATAGCAAAGAGCAGGCAGTAAGTAGATAAGCGTAGTATTTAGAAATCTGCGTCGAGACCAGTGTGCACCTTTGTTGCTCACCCCATACCATCTTCACTCCATGGAGCATCCTGGATAGCATGGTCGTTTGGGAAGTTTGCCTTCCTGGATCACCTTCTTCTGCCTTTATTGAAGGGGATCGAGTTGACATCGGCGGGGATGTTGTGGTTGTTGCCCGGATGTACGAGAACGCAGCCCAGGCCCGGGGAGATGTGGAAATGAGTAACGGTAACGCTGGTACACCCTCTGCGCAACCGCAGCCAACACGTCGCGTCAAAGCGCAGGAGAGCAAGGGTCGCAAAGGTGTGAAGAAATGAGTCAATTACTCCTAGGTCTTCTGTCGCAGCTTTTGCAGGTAGACAATAAGAGTCGTTATCTGCATCTATCTTTGTTTTGACATGCAGTGTGAACGACCAGTGACTGTAGGTTGTAATAGTTTCCATTCGGTTGTCCCCACCTTATACGGGATACTTGTCAGACAGCAATCAAGCCAGCTCATAGGCGCTACCAGACTCGACAATTCCCGGACCATGAAACTCGGAAACACAAGCGTGCTCCAATTGTCAGTTAGAGCAGGAAGCGTAGATCCTACACGAAATGCAGAGCAGCCGCTAACAAACAGTATTTAATTAGAAAGTCCTGTGACATGTATAGCTCCCTGAAACACCACCACGATGTCTGTGTTTTAAATTCTCATTCCAAACAAAAACTACAAAAAGTGGTAATATCCTGATCAATTTCCCCAGGCTCTCGAAGCATTCAGAAACCAAGTTGTTCGTCACGTTTAACCTCTTTAAAATACTCACGCCATCAAAATTATTCCATCACTACAATGCAGTGGTTCCCGCTTACTCTCGTAGCACTGTTAGCCAACGCTTCCGTCATTTACGCTGCTGGTCCAGTATGTACCTTCTTCAACAATTAAGGTTTCCCTCTTTGTTGCATTTACATTCCTAACCTAAGCTGGTATAGTCCAACTGCCAATGCACGCCTAGACCGGGCCAGGAGGTATCGGGTATCCAATTGACTACAAACGTTTGCTGCGACAGAGGCGCCACCTTTACTACACTTGGTCAAATCCGTGGGGATTTCTTCGACGGAAGCTGTGATTTTTCTGCAAATGCCGGTTTCAAGAAACTTTCAGTATGTATATGGTGGTTAAAAAGGAAAAGCCAGGCTATTTTACCGAATTATAGCTAACCTTGTTATCAGATCGATCAAGCGTCAAAAGACTTTGGAGCTTGTTGTGTTGCAAGTGGGGACGGTGCTGCGGGAGGAAAATGCAAATGATAGCGGTCAGCCTCGTAGACTAGTAGCAGCACCAGCAACAGGGATATCAGGGAAATAAAAGGATGAGATTTCTGAACGCGGGACGTCCTATAAAAGAGAACGTCTGCAATACATTATTACAGACAGATATGTTAGCAATAAAGAAGAACTTATCTTGACCACTGACAGACCGTACAGCAAACAGATGCATTGCGTTGTCTTTGTCCAGATTCGGTGATGGCGACACTAGAAAGAACATGGGACAGAAGATCGAGCAGTTCACTCTACCACCCTTCAAACTCACAGAGTGGTAATTTGCACTTGGTCTGTGATTATTGGTCACAACTCCAAACCTACTCACACTAACCGGACGTCAATTTCCTCCCCTGCTTGGAGACAGCGCCCAGTGCCACCGCATCCGGCTCTGACACTGCCCGGTCCAAAGCACCTATTTCAACGAGGCGCACTCGCATTTTCTCATTGAGGTCCTTCAAATGCTTGACGTAGTCGGCATGCGCATCCCTGATGGCACTACAGGTGAAGTAATCCGGAGTCAGTCCTCTGGCGTACTTGACCGTTGGATCTGCCCATGTGGTCCCGAAATGACTCTATTCCCTCGTCCCGGCGCCATTTTCCTCCATGAGGCCTTTTTGAGTCTCGTACATGGATTACTGAACTTGGATTCGCAGCTCAAGTGACTGCATATGTACCGGGGAGATTGTGCCAATTGACGGAATTAGCCCATCGCCTCGAAAAGTGGTAGGGGTCATAGGTATGCTGAGTTTGATCGGCAAGTCCAATAACTTACCTCGTTATTTCGCAGACGAGGACATACTACAGACCAGAAGATGTCGCTCAATGGTGTCCTAAACGTACATTTCTTTCTTTCTGGCGGCGAGAATCTCAAGCTTGACAAGTCTAGCAGTCTTCTAGCTGCTTCGGACTAAAATTTAATGAGAGGCAAGTGGTAATGTTGCCAGTTCTGTCACACATGCAAAATTCAGGGGTAGTTTGTATGCCCACCCCAAAGTTTGGTTTGATGCCGGCCAGCGGAACCTTTGGTGACTTTCGCGCATAGGATGTACAAAAGCAGTTGCTGGTATATGTCCTCCAGGTACAGCTACCAAGTGACCCCCGTCAGCCCAGTGGTTATGACTTTTGCTTGGGTACCTTACTCACAGCCCTCCTTAGCCCCCTGTTTCTCGAGGGAAGACAAATTTTCTTGATAATTAGTTGCCGTGAGCATCTAGGTCTGTCAATGCCGCGGACTCAAATCTATGCTCCCAGGTTGCGTGATAAGGATTCTTGGACAGCCACCAAACACATTGGTGTCCAGAGGAGAGAGCTTGGCTATCCGTCCTCTGGCATGCCTAGGTGGTTACTCGGATTCAAGAGGCGAGTCATGACCCTTGGTAGGGAGATACATAAATGGAGCTGGTATTGACAGAAACAACAAGCGTATCGCTGCTTTGGATTTAGGCAATCTTTTCCGTTGTCCTCTATCTGATCCCTCGAGAGAAAAAGAACCACCCATACAAATGACCATAAGAGTACCTGTCCTGGAGAAGGAAAAAGCTGCTTATATAGTTCAGTGTGCGTGTACTATCAGGAGGGCCGATCCACACGGACATGGCTTGTTACAGGGTCTGGACTGCACGGCTACGCTGTATTACATCATTTTCAAGACATGTTTCCTGTCAAGTCTTACTGCACCGATGATGCGCTCCTCCCATAAACAAACAAGCAACACTCAATAATATCAACACTCACAATGCGTGCCAAGGCGTTTGTGCTAGGGGGTATGCTGTTGGTTACTTTACGGGAGCCGCCGATGCTCCGCCCACAGCCCAAGCCCGATCTCAAGCCAGTGCCGATGAATCCAACAGCCGCCTTCACAGCAGGGTGTAGGGCTGGACACCGACCAAAAGGCTGCCATAAATGCTTTTTTGACAGGCACAGCTTTGAGCAAAGTGGCCTCTGGAGTAAGCCAGTGTCGACCACCGAACGGGCCAAGTGGCCGACCAAGCGACCGAGCTACTCATCGAGGCTTACAAGGTTTTCCTTGTAAAGTCGACCACAATTCTCTTCTTCTTCTTGCTCCTCGTTGGAATCTGAGTCACGACCAACGGCAAAGCCGAAAGCAGAGGAAAACAGTAGAAACAGCAAAGTTATCGTTTGTCTCAAGGGAGCCATACACACACATCATGAGCGTAGGGTGCAGCCCGGGCGGTGGCGGCGCTGACGCGGGCTCTTTCGCAAGCAGGGACCGTTTGGCCAGGCCAATGATCAGCCCGCCCATTCCCGGGGTGAGGCCTGGCTAGCTTGATCAACCCAGCCGCGGCCAAAATAAGACACAGCAGACTCAGGCCATGTCACCTGAGAGCCACAGCCACAGCTCATGAAAAGCTCCAGGTTCTCAACCCATGGCTGAGTCGGATCTCAAGCGGGCTAGAAGTCAGAGTATCAACAAGAGCAGTGATATCCGGCGCCTTAGGTCTTTCCCAGCACCCAGCTCCCTCACCTTTCCAAAATGTGAGTGACTTGCTCACATATACTGCCACGATTTGCTGCGACTTTCAATATAGAAGTGTGGCTTGAGAGTATCAATTAATGTAACTGGATAGGAGTGATGGATTTTGAAACTTCCCACGAAAGTGGCGTTGTATGCCTGGATGTATGTGGACCTGATGTGACTAAATTAGAAAACTCTTGGAAGCCCAGTTTACATTGTAGGTGCGCACGAACAGGCCCACGTTCAAAATTTCTACTGCATTCGATGGACACTTTTGAATCATATGGACAATACAACATTTTGACACCTATCCAAGAAGAAATATGTCGCTTCCGAGGCCAGTCACAACTTTCTCTAATGGCTCACATCTCGTCCGAACCGATCAATAGAAGATGATATATCTACCTTAACTATAAACTCTGGATAGCGCATGTTGGTGAGTCACCGAGGAACAGTTTTACTTTCAAGCTATGTGGGCCAATACTTACACCGGAGGGCAAATTGCATTGGCGCCTACAACATATCCCAAGCAAGGTTATACTAAGCCGGACTTCACCGCCATGGTATAAATGGACTTAATCTTACGGCTGTTCTTCCAGCCGAGCAAGAAGCCTTAAGACTTGATTTTCTTGTTCACTCGATTTACAACACTATAACCTTTAATGCGCTTTATGCAAGCGAGGAGGGCCTAGGATATCTTCAACAATATTAATAGCAGCTCAGCTTATCACATCCGAGTCATGTCACCGAGAGCACTCAACAGGCTGTCCTGGACCCCTGGCAATCTGTTTGACCAAGTCGGGCTTTTCAAAGACTGGCCCAAACTTAAGAAAAGGTAATACGCGCATAGGGCCGAAGAAAATGTGAGAAGAAGCTGCACATACCAGAACCATTGCAAAAGGAAGGATTTCCTTCGGCCCTCTTATTACTTCGAAGCTGGCTAGTCCATGTTATATACCCACGGCGTCATCGGGTCACGGAGGGAAATCTCCTTAATCACGCAACTGGAGCCAAATGTCAGGAAACACCATATCCCAGCTCCCGACTACAACCAACGAGTATATAATCTACCGGTATTTTCCCGGCTTTGTTTTCTCTTGTTCTTCACCTTCCTCACTTGTTTTTACCCTCAGCTTTCACAACTTCATCTCCCTTTCCATTTGACCGAGCTTTATTGCTCCGCAGTTTTTACCCCATTCTCCCTCTCTAGAGTTTCTCAGACTCAGTGGCTTTAATTTCCTACCATGCACTTTATCAGTTTTCTTCTCTGCCTCCTTATCGTCGGCACGATGGCGCTGCCCGCACCAGATCCTATGCCTGGAAGGAAGGACGAAAAAGAGGTTCAAAACAGAAAAGGAGGAAACGGCAGACACTGGTGGGGACGTTGGAAAGGCAGAAAGGCAAAAGGCGCGCCACCAGCCCAGGGGTTGGTGCAACCTCCCCCATACCATGAGTTGCCAGAGGCGCAATGGAGGGAATACCCAGGCTACGTGCCAACTGGGGTAGTGCCTCAGCCACACCACGATCTTGTAGATAACGAGACTAAGTTTGAGAAGGACATGGATACATATGTATGGGATGGACAACCCGGGACTCGAAGACATCATTAGTCGATATACAAAATCACCATCGAAAATTGGTGTTTCATTTGTGGCATTGGGAGATCAAAAACGTATACGCTCAAAGTGACCAAAAAATTCAGATGGGCTGATATAGTTAGCGTTTGAGGCTTAGTTACAACAAGGATGACGGAATCCTCAAGAATTCACATAATGACGAAGGGGGGTTTCGAAGACGGCGAGTATTTTGAGAGGGTGGCATGCGCCGTGTTGCAGTGGATACCAGGCTGGCCAAAACCGGAAAGATAAAGTGTGGTAGTCTAGATTGCGTGTTGCCGAGGAATGAAGCAGCGCGTGCGCGTGGGCTGTATAAGCAGATTGAGTTGGGGATAGTTGTAAAGATGACGGAGCGTTCAGTCTGCATCTCATTAATTTCGAGACTGGGTGTGCTCAAATTACTACGTGGGGTGTTGCTGGCCAGCTGCTGCATCGCAAATAACTTGGCTTAGTTTAGGATTGCGATAGGCAATCAATTTACCGGCGACTGATGTCAGCCTGACGAAAAGCATACGGTGCCCTTGGAGACGTTGTGAGGGAATAATGGAATACAGCAGTGATCAGATGGATGGTTGGAGATTTGATGATGGAAGAAAGATACGAAGGTGACAATTGAGGCCGCCAAGGCCTGCTGTCTTGCAGCGTCTAAATATCTAGTACACAAACCGGAACCCAGACTCAGCCCGAGTCCCGGTCGGATTCTCGGAAGCAGCCTCGGCCTCGGCCCTCTCCAGTTTCTTGTTCTCGCGCTGATGCAGCCACCGTAAAACGAGCGCCAGCATCGCAACCGTGAGGCTAATGACTGCGTTGGCGCTACCTCCAGGGACGTACTGCGGCGCCGCCGACGCCGGGTACATGTAGCTCCCGTAGGCGGAGGCGGTGTTCCCGATCATGTTGGCGATGGCGACGCAGGCGGACCGCTTGACCAGCGGGCGAGGGAAAGAGTTGGCGATCCAGGGCACGATGATGACAAAGGCCGAAACGGCGCCCATTGGCATTAGGAACATGGCGAAGAAGCGCGCGGCCAGGTTGGTCGTCGCCGTCGCGATGACGTTGCCGACCGTCGCGACGAGCATCAGGCCGATGATGTGCAGCGAGCGATCGTTGGTCCGCGACGCCGAGAAGGTGGCTGCTATGGTGGTGAGGAAGGTGGCGAACCAGACTGAGGTTGATGTGGAGTTAGGATGGTGTCCCAGGCGGAGAAAGGAGGATAGGCCACTTACCAGGTACGGTCAACAGCAATGTGACGATGCTGCCGTAGCCCAGAGTCCCGACAATGCTGGGGAAGAAGTACTGGAAGGTCTGGGAGAGCAGACTGAGATGCTGCAGCAACACAAACAGGTACAAGCGGTAGTCTTTGAGAGCCAGCTTGACTCCATGCCAGACGCTCGTTGCTGTGGCCTCATCCGCTTCGCTAATGTCCTCTAGCAGGCGGTACGAAGCCAGCGCCCGTTCTTCTTCTGTCAGCCATCGTGTGTTTTGCGGGTAGTCTGGTAGAAAATAGCCGGCGCAAAGACCGATAAAAACGGTGACGACGCCCTCGATAATCTGAATTTTTGCTTGGTCAGCAGTTGGCTCAGTCCAGCATCACTGTGACAAATACTTACAAAGAGCCATCGCCACCCGGCAATGCCCTGAGCGTTGTGCATGTTGCCTAGGATGCCTGCAGCCAGCAAACCCCCAAACATGTTGGCCAAAGCGCTGCCTGAGTAGAACCAGGCGACACGACGCGTGAGTTCGGCTCGAGTGTACCAGCTGGACATGAGGAAGATGACACCGGGGAAGAAGGGAGCTTCGACGAATCCGAGGAAGAAGCGGACGACGATGAGGTCGGTGAATTTGCGCGTCGCTCCGTTGCAAGCCGACACAACGCCCCACAAAACGGTAACGCCGGCGAGGTAAAGTGACGGACGCACGCGGGTGATGATCATGTTGGAAGGTAGCTGCATGAGCAGATAGCCAATAAAGAAGATTGAAGTGGCGAGGTTGAAGTCGGTACCGGCCATGCCTAGGTCGGCCTCGAGAGTCCCTTGCCGCGCCTGGGCCAGGTTGGACCGGTCGAGGAAGTTGAATAGGTACATGAGGATGAGAAGGGGGAGCAGCCGTCTGTCAACCTTTCGCAGCAGCTTCTTCTTTTGCTCTGCTAGCTGATCCGGGTCTCGGGAAGCAAAGTCGAAGGCCGGAGCCACAGCTGGCGGCGGGACTTTCTCGTCGCTTTGCGCTTCGCGCATCTCGACGGAAGTCTTGTCGTCGCGTTCCATCTTGGCAGTACGGGTCACTGGGACAGGGAGAGTTGATGGCCAATGGGAATGAAAAGCCGACAGCGCGTGAAATGGAAAGAGGCATGTCGTTTATATATGAATCGCGGTGGCTACCTACCTCAGCATGCCGTTGCTAGGTATGCTCTGGAGCAGCCCGGAGAGAACTCCATAGCCCCATCGTTGGCGCGACGATGCGGGGTAACAATGGAGAGGCAATGCCATACAAACACCGAAAACCGGGGGAGAAGGCGGAGAGTGGGTTGGAGAACTTGGAGAGCAGCTGAATCTCGCATCCACTGCTGCCCTTGTGCCTTGTGGCCCTTGGCGTTGTCGGAACGGTTGCGGGCCTTGTATCCCTCACATGATCTCCGCAATAGCATCATGGTCTGCAGCATAAGCTTAACTGACCGCGTCTCGCGGCTAGTGTGATGCAGGGATGACAACAGCCTCAGCCAAGCTGATCAACCTGAAGGGAAATTTTTAATGTTTCTTAAACAAAAAGTCCCTGGTATGGATGGCGGGTGCGGAGTAGCTCCAATAGGGCGGTGTGCATCTCCGATGCTGTTGCAGGCTTACTATTAACTGCCGGGATGGGGTACGGGAACCGTCGTGGGAGGCTAGCAAGAGGTGCGATGGTTATTCTAGACTAGATTTATAGCGATCAGATCGGCCGCTTGGTATGGCTTACTTACTTCGTGGCGTCTGGGCTTAAACGGCATTGGAGTTTGCAGTCAATTGCCTGCTAGCTTAGTCGGTTGCCCGGCAGTCGGCACCGAGGAATCATGGAGGGCTCGTGGTAATGTTATCCAGCACAAAGGAGTTATGGGGAGCTCGGGGTAATGTTATCCGGCACAGAGGAGTTATGGACAGCTCGTCTCGTCAACCCCAGGTAAAATTTTACTCCCCCCAGGTACACCATTGTGGGTCCTGTGGGTCTTGCGGGGCTGCTGGGTCAAACTCCTCCTACCACGTCATAGAGCTCAACCCTAACCCCCCCCCCCTTTTTTTCACATTGCATGAAGTGGTCACCTCACCTTTATCTTCAATCGTTTATAATTACCCCCAAGAAAGTCGGTGTGACTGGTAACCGCTAAAGGATTTCTTCTTCCTCTTCAACCAGAAAAATTCACAAAAATGCGATAGACTTAGTGCTTCTCCTTGGAATCACCATAGCCGTCCCGAGCATGGAATAGGGCGAAGCTTTTTTTATTTATTGCATGTCGCCCCTTTTCGAAATTGGTGCAATCGCTGGAGCGCTCGCCCAGGAATTGCAGCGCGTCCAAGGCTTCGGTTTGAGCCTCGCTGATGGGCGGGAATTGGTTGGCCCGCGACGAGTCCCCAAATCCCACTTAATACGGCCGGCCTTACTGGAGCAGCACACGGTCGGGTGTCTTGCCGTCGGGGCTAGCGGGCGTGTGATAGAGCAGTGGACGGCTCATGAATCAATCTATGCCGTCTACGGTCTTGGTGATTGCAGAGTGGGCGGTGTGCTTGGTTGGGTTCTTTATCCATGGCGGGAAGAGGAGTAAAACAGAGAGCAGAATGGAATTGATCGAGTTGGTGAGATTTACTGTTCAGCCCCCATTTGCCGCTTAGAGTATGTATAAGATCGGTCCTGGTAGCCGCCAAGTGGTTAAATACGCGCCACACGCTCGCTACATGGCTGGCACCTCCCTCCGTTGCCGTCGAGAGCGCAGACAGCGAAACGATGTCGCCAGAATTGGTGTGAAAAGTTTGTCTGTCAGAAGTGTAAAGTCGGCATGTGAATCCTGGTTTTGGTGCTGTTGTTGTCATTTGGAAATCCCGATAGGACGTCCTTGATGTGACCGACCACGATGTCGGCGTGCTTGCCATCCATATAGACGTCTTTACGCCCACGGATGGAGCGGATATGCGATAACATGCCCGTGTAAAATAATGTGATACTTTCCTGGCGATTGTACCAGTTTGCGTCCACTCCACGAAGGACAAAAAAGCCGTAGCCGAAGTGAAGCTCTCGTGAGAGGCGGTGCAACTCGCTGTGGAGATTGGGAAGGGGAAGGTCTCCTGGCTAATCTTGCTGAACGGCACGTTGAGTGCTGGAGAGGTTGTAGGAGGTGTTTGTTAAACCATCTACAAAAGAGAAAAGCGTCGACAAGAAGATGGTGACCGCGTCTGGGCGTATGACCGGTGAATATTTACTTTGAAGTGAGCCAGCGCGTTGTGAATATCGCTGAGAGGCTCGGGCGAGTGCCCGTCGTCCAGTCATACTCCTGGTCAAGGGTCTGAGCCTCCCAACCCGAGTCTCCCTCAAGTTCCTTGGGGAGATCCACAAAAATAATCTTGGGAAGGTCTCCAATGGTCCAGCGGCAGGCGACGCGAGCTTGGTATTTCTTCCAGTTGGGCCGGTAGGCAATGTCGGGTCGGCTGGGCGATGGGAGCACTACGAGCGTGGTGCTGATAACAGGGACCGACGTAAACGGGTTAGGATATGCCGTGGCTGAGTAGCCATTCTGTACAGCTCTGATCAATGCCTAACCTTCTTTCCCACAAGTGGACTTATCTGTCTAGAGGGTGTCTGGAAATTTGGCAGACTGCACTTTGATGCGCAGCGCTAGTGAATAGAGTTGCGGGAGTCACGGTCCGGCCCTGCGGCCCCTGATACGTAATATAGGTGCCCAATTTATGCAAGTATTGGCTTTCAATCACCGCTCAGAACGTAACTCATGTGGTTGATCGTCTTGTAGGTGCTCGCTAACTACATAATGCATCAGACCTCGAGCAACCAGGCGGGTCACCACCGCCTTCGGCACCTCTTTTAAGCAAACCCACAAAGTTTACCCTGAGCCGTTGCATACTCTTTGAAGCCGCTTGGGAAATTATTGTACTCCCGGCCGGTGATTATTCCATCACTTTTGGGGCGACCGACACTGGCGTGATACTCAGAGCCTGCAAAGTCGACGGGGCGGGTGGATTGCCACGCATGACGCACTTGGCCGCGAGCTCAGCAAAGACGTAGGATGTAAAACACCTCTAGGAGCTGCTTGATGCTGTGAGGAATCTGCCGATTAGAGAAACCAAAAAGATGCATGGATATGAAGTGTGAAGTGCCGATGTTTCAGGCGCGATCAGGAGTTGTTGAGCGCAAAGTCCTTTCGCGTCGAGCCGAAATGGAGGCCATTACTAGTTATGACAACTTACGACGTATTATGCGCTAGAGTCCATGCAAGCGCACGTGTCTGCATAAATGGTCATGTTGAAACCTCGGAGTTGATTTGATGACTCTCTCAAGTCAAGAATCACTGGTTGGCATTAGTAGTCACTTTGTTGGTTTCGTGAGGTATCTTCATCCCAACTTCATTACCTTCTACATCGTGTTGTGCATTCATGCCCACTTGATATGTCGCAGATGACAGAAAATCACCAGACTGACACCCGTTGTTTATCACTTTAATGTACCGGGAATGGTAGTCATTATCCACATTTCGCTGGAGTAGAGTACGGGACAGACATTCGGGCAGAAAACCCTGAAACCGGCGGTTTACAAGCACTGTAAGCAAGCATGGGTTAGTGCCTTTGACTATGCTGACCTTGGGTACCAATGTTATTGGTTGACGGTCACGCCTTGCCAAGTCAGCCAGCCTAACAATATACATGCGTCTATGGAAATTGTACGTCATGCAAAGAAGTTAGAGCGCAGTTTAAATTTTTTTTAAATATATACATCTATAATCACACGAAAGTACGTACAGTCCAGGGACGAGGAAAATTATAATCTAGAAAATAGCAATTAAACGATTGCTCGGCAACTTGAAGAAGTGAAGTATTTCAATGCAAGACAGCGACAAGCGTCGTCTTGGCCTCCCGAGATACACTGCGGGTAGAAGAGAAAGTAAAAAAAAAATTCCATCATGGTCAAAGAAGGCTGCCATAAATGGTATGAGAAAAAAAGAAAAAAAAGACCCCCTCCAAAATAAACAAAGGAAATCCAAAGCCCCGCTAGTCCACCCCGAAAATCGTAACAAGGAGAGAAAGTTGGGACGGCAGAGACGTCTCGGGAGTTTACGACCGCCGGCCGACTGGGAGGAGTTTCTCTTGTGTAAAGTCCCCCTCTCGAGATTCCGGGAAGTAGTCTGACCAGGGAGAGATGGTAGGCGACGAGCAGTCCGAAGCGGACGAGTCACCAAAGGCGGGCGAGCCACAGTCCGAGGCCGAGGCTGACGAGTCGTGGTCGTCACCTGACACGTCTGCGGGCTTGAAGGTGATGACGGGAAGCATATCCTTGCGCTTGTCGCCAATAGAGATGAAGTGGGGCCTGCGGCTGTCGGTTTTGCACTCCTCGATCTGAATCGCCGGCCTCTCGACTGGCCTGCCGGTGAGGTCGGAGAACAAGTCTGGGTATCCGGTAAAGACGCGCTCCTCATCGTCTTCGCTCTCGGAAGTGTCGTACATGGGGATGGCTATAACCAGAGCGACTGCGGTGACGACGGCGACGAACTTGGTGGTTGTGGTAATGGCGGTCGAACCGGTCAGGCCACTAAAGAGGAACATGCCAAAGTCGATGCAGTATATGACGGTACCGCACAGCAAAAGTCGTGAAAGTGTCATGCGTTTGGCTAAGGAAGAGCCAGTTGATGAAGGCGACATCATTCTGGTAGGAGTAGAAAGCTCTGGGCAGTACTCTTTGCTTTCGATGAGTTCCGAGTGGACATCGATATTTACGTCGTGGGTGACGTCGGACTGACCGCCAAGTGTGTTGTTGAAGCTGTTCATTTTGTTTTTTTGGAGTAGATCGGGATCCGTGTAGAGAGTGTAACGATGACAGCTCTGCTGTATCTGCGATTTTGGAAAGAAAGCGGCAGACAAGAAAAGAAGTTTAGAGGCGAACTAATGAGTAAGGCGAACTGAAAGGAAACCGAGAAAGGAGCGAGTGCTTTTAGAAAAAGAGAGTGAACGACGATAACAGGACAGCAACAAGGAAATTTCTCAAATCTCCACAAGCCTTCTTTCAATGCAGTCTTAAATGATTCTTGTGTTCTTGTGGAGGTCCCAAGATTGCCAGTGGAGTTGCGATCAGACTCTTAGATCTGCCCCACAGGTACCCAAGCCAAGGTACCCAGCTTTGTCGGCTTTTGGCTGTGGGTGGTACTGTATAACATGAGAGCAGTATGATTCTGAACCGGAGATTCGACAAATGTTTCGAAACCGAAAAGACTTGAAAATCTTATTCGGTGTCAAACGAGAGACTGCGTGGAAGAAGCCAGGTTGTCAGCTTACCTAGTGTAGTATCCAACCGGGATGTGGCATGACCAACTAGTTTATTGACTACCGCACTGACCTCGAGTACTACCTCCAACTTGGAGCGACTGACTGCTTTGGGAAAATAACTTGTTACCAACGAGGTTCCACTATTCCCTAAACGAAAGCATGTTACTTTAATCGCACAACCCCAACATGTGCTTGGACGTGACATTCTAGAGAAGACTGCAAGAGAACTTCCTCACTCGACATTTCGAATCAATTTCCGACATGACATGGAAGACCAACAAGATCCAGAGACCGGCACTTCAACAGGTTCAAAGAAGACTGGAGACACCAAGGGCTCATCCGGAGAGAAATCATCCCGTCTACGTATAGACAGCTTGAAGTCTCTTGATAGGGTTTGAAGTTTCCAATAAGCCGGGTCGGGAAATTACCAGGGAAGCCTGTCTTTGAGCATCTTGGACGCCGAACCGCGACTGGTAGCTAAGATAAATGCAGCGCATACCAAAAGATTGATGAGGAATAAACACGTGATGTAGGCTGAATCCGCCGCATGAGAGTCATTTCTGCTAACAATCTCGTGGGGCCTCCCTGCAGCGATCCAAAAGTTTAATCTCCACACATTGATTTTATGCCGGAATGTGGTCAGTGTCCTGACTCAGCTTACGGTCAGTAGTATTGTAGTACTCAGCACCTCTTTTGGGACTTTGTACTACGTTATGAATCTCCACTGGGTGCGAGTGCTACTACGTAGGTACGTAGGCCTACCTTGGGCAACCACCCAAAACCCATCCTGGAAAGTTTGTTAGATTGTAGACCCTCTTGGACTACGTAGTACTTTATTCCTATTTTTACCCTTATTGTCACGTCCAAGGATTAAAGGGCCACGAACCGGTGCCTTGCTCTGATCAGGCTGGTTTTACTTGTCTCTTTGTACTGAATACTTCACATTTTTATGTACACTGTTCATCCCGTCCTGCACAAACTCGACATATGCCGAAACTTGGGCAAAAGGCAGCGAGTTTGGACGACCAACAGGATCTCCGGAATGCCGATTCATGCCATGCTTTTTGTAAAGAGACTCTGGGCCAAAGGTTCCATCACAGAACAAGACGTAACGGCTCCTGACGTGACGGTCTAGAAATCTGCGCCCTTAAATATCGTAAAGGTGTGACGTGCCAAGATTGACAAGTATCAGGATTCTGACAGCTTTCAGGAGGTCATGAACTATGTCTACAACTTATTGTGTCCATAACACCGATGCTGGGAAAAGTTCCGTTGGCAGTTTTGGCACACCATGGCTATATACAAGTAACCCGAATTTCGGGAAGCTGCCGAGGTAGTCGAGTGTCTGGAACTATTTCAAGACTAGTCTAGATCTTGTCGAATTGGGATGAAGGCTCGCCAATCGGCGATGGGTGCCAAGCCACTGGCGCAAGGGGAAGATGTCTACGGACTTTCAACGGATGCACAGTGTGAAGACGATGATGTCTACCATGGACAAAATCTACCTAACCGCCCAACCTACCTACCTTGTACAGACGCGCAAGCTGCGCCACGCAGCTGTTTGGAGACCGAGGCTGACATGGCCTTATAGCCAAACGAGGTCGAGGTGAGAAACGATTCGCAGTGCCTGATAATATCTGGGGTGCGATGCTGGTTCCATTATTGGATGGAATCGCGTAGAGAAACGTAGTTGACCTCCTGGAAGCGCGTTTAGTCATCTTGTATTGTTTTGTTGAAGACTCATGTTCCCACTCGTCACGGTCTTCGGATCTCCGGTCCATATCCCTGGTTTTTGGAAGCCCTCAACATCCAGTTTGCATTGTGCATTGTCCCGAAAATTGTGCTTCCAACTTCAGCTTGATATCAACCGTTAATGAAGTAGACTACGAAAATCGACAAAGGCGCATCAATTAGTGCAGAATACTTCTCGGCCAATTCAATCCATTCTTACTCGATCAACAGCCAGGCTGTTCCCCAAGGGCCTGCAACTCCCTCAGACTCTTAAAAAAGTCAAATCGCCTTAGCATACCAGACAACTTCGGCCCTTGGACGATGAGTAAAAAGAAAACAGCTCATCTCGATCGCCGCAGCCAATTGTTGGATGCTTAGCGTGCTGCTCCCGCGTGCATAACTAAACCACTCGCTGACAAAAAGAAATGATCACGTCATGTCATCCGCTACCCTGATGGCCTTGAACTTGATGCTGTGCAGCTGTAGTGGGGTAATATTCCTCATATTGCACCCTCGAGAATGGTCGCCAGTCAACCATAGGAACGCAAGTGGTCTTGCAGAAGTCATGGATCGTGCTGAATACGCCGAGATCTTTTAATCTGCCTCCTGCCGGAACATGCGTTAAAGATAAAGCCTCAAGTGCGAACCATTTGGCAATTCATTTCGTATCGAGGAGTTCCTTATGTAGCTGTTCATGGAATAGGAGGTATAGATAAATACTACCGGAGGTTTTGTAGTCTGCCGCTTCGTGTTCGCCCTCGGTAGTCGGGAAGAAGGATTTGCGAGTAGGTATCAAGCCTGCACACAGCTCACATGATACATCACTGGTTGGGATGTTTTCTTCCTCCTTCTAGCAGTTCAGTAAGTCTGAGACCTTTTCTTTCAATAAATTGCTTGGCGTACTGCTTCCCTCGGCCATGGAGCCCGTCGAAAACACACTGCCTGGATTTCGCAACCCTAGCGAGAAATCCATAAAGCCTTTGTTTGATAGTCATGCACACCGCAGCGTCATACTTCTAGTTCCAAGATCCTGATCTGGACTCTGGATATATTTGACGCCGTTTTGCCTGCATTGTTTACGAGCTAGGTGACAGCCCAGGCCGTTGTTATTAGTCTATTTCCCATGCAGCCCAGAAAGCACGAATGTGAGCTTTTCTTCATAGCACAGTGAGCATAGGGCCCAGCCGGTCGCCTTGAGACGGGGAGGCCCAAGGTATCCCCATTCTCGTAAATATGGTAACCACAACCTTGTGCTCCAATACCGTGCATTTCACAGCAGCGAGCTCTGCTTCCGGGCTCAACAGCCAACACAAATGACATAGCAAGGCTTGAAGAGCTCGCACGACACCTGTTCTACTATGCACGAAGTGATTCTAACGACCTGGAAAACCTCACTAATCCCAAAGAATTTTGAAGCGAGTAGAAGTACCAGTGTCATTTGGGTCAAGTATAGGTTATGAATAGTGGGCCTATAAGATGTTCATATGATCTTCAAATTCGCACGCGTGTCGGTTCTCGAAAAGGTCTTGCCCGCTATCGTTAGGTGGAGGACCAATATCAATCTTTAGGGTATCTAGCTGCGTGGTTATCAGTACAAGCCAGCTTTACCTCGGGCATCTACCCCCAACGCGACAACTTGCTCCTGGGGGCCAATATTCCTAGTCGGCTGGGTTGGCGCAGATGCAACCGGCTTTTTTCATAGGTTTATTTTTCGCAAGGAGTCCGAACTTTCGGTATGAAAAGAATCGTACTGAAACCCTGCGAAGCGCGGATTGAGAAAACGCGCTCAGATTGTTGCTGCGGCCGTTAGCGATGTCCCGGAACCCGTCGCTCGAGACCAACAGTGTAAGGTGTTCGGCAGTCGGCCATTGTGCCTGGTTGCGCGGAAGCTGAGATGCTAACAGTCTTCGTGGTGGCTGTGAGTAGACTCACCCGCTATCGGCATTGTCCTAGTGCTGGCTCTGCACTGGTGCGTGAGGAAATGATAGTGTTCGCGAATAGAAAAGGAGAAGATTAAGAAAACCGTATTTCCCAATTGAGTGATGATTTATGGTAACTTCCATGACAGTGTACCTTCACATACGACGACCATACCTAATGGAACATAGGGAATCCCGTCCTTTCCTCCTAGTCAAACCATTCATGGCAAAATTAGTATGGACGCTACTTGGTACCATAGTAATCCATTTACTGCAGATCCTAACCTTCATACGAATGATAGCCGCGTTACACGCGGGAAATACGGGGTAAAAGACCTATGCCAAAAGGGTTTTGCTACGTGAACACTGATAAATATCCTTTGAGCTACGTCCAAAATACCCAGAACGTGTCAGCATTACTCAGGTTATGATTCCCAGCAACGCTAATAACTAATATTTCTGTCTGAAACTCGGTCTATTATTAGGCAGTTTTACCCCTTCCTATTATTAGCATTGCCAGAAAATATTGTAATGGAGGGCTTTGTATAAAAGCTGGCAATAGTATCTTATCCCCTTATTCGGGTTCACCCAACATCCACAACCACAATTCTCATTACTTCTCATTAATTCTTGGGCAGGTTCTCACAAAGATTTACTTTGGTCTTGACACATTTATTGATAAAATGCAGTGGCTCACTCTTACCGTTATGGCCTTCGCCGCGCAAATTCACACAATCCACGCATTAGTATGTTATTTTATCAAAGATGAAAGAAGTCATTTTTACTGCAACTTATTCTAACATCTTTGGCTATAGACCGCATGCACATGTACTGGTTCGGACCCTGGAGTTGCTGATGTTACAACCTCATGCTGCTCTGCGACGCAGTTTGGAGATCAGACATTGGCAGGAGTCTCGCTCAATCTGCCAGTGAAAGGACAGTCGGAGCCGGGGAAAATATGCGACTTTAGAAATACTCCAGGAATTGACAAGGTTTCTGTATGTCCATACCTAAGGGAGCTTTACAACGATATCTGCCGCGCTACTGGCAAATATTTAAACGAATTAAAGCTGACCATATTGCCAGGCGGACGTTTTGACAGCAGGATTCAGGCAATGTTGCCGTGCAACTGTTGCCGGTAGAGGTGACAGAAGTTCTCGCGGCGAGGGAGCACAATGTTTCTAGGAGATTTAAGTGTGTTACAGAAAGTGCGGGAAACACGTAGCCACATTTGACACTTTGTGTTATAGGGTAGATCAGCGGCCTGGGGACAGTTGGGTACCCGAAACGAGTTGTTATTAACGCTAAGGAAAAGAGGAGGTAAAGGGAAAAAGCTCTTGGCGCACTTCCTTTCCCCGTATATATAAGCAATATAAGTCACGTGATGCCCATTATCATAATAACCCAAAGGTACTTTCAACTAGCCCGAAACCATAACAGTTTGGTTTGTAAAGCTGCGTAAAGTAGAATGTGCGTTTGCTTACCTTTTTGGGCTTTTTGGGTTTGTGGTTGGTCTTGCTTGTGTTTTCTTTTGTCGTTTTACTCTCTGATTCTTTATTGGTCGTAGGTATAAATAATAGAAAACTTCCAAGGGCTCAATTCAATGGATTACGCTGCTTCAATATGTACAAGGAAAATTCAGCGTCTTGACTTTTTGACCAAATCTTTGCACTGTACGTCGGGTACGTGGGCAGAAACTTCAATGCAGGACAACATATCCAAAGCTCAATCGCTCGAGGTAGACAACAGCCCGGCAATGTCTTCAGGCAGCTACCCACGTCTTTGGCCCCCATTCCAGCATGCGAAAATTTAGTGCATTGTCTAAATCGCTTCTAAACTGTGTGCAGTCCCAGCCAGTTGGACTTGTCTCTTCCCTATTGCAGGTTAGTGGTTACCACCGTGTCGGCCGCCATATAGAGACCTAGGTAGGTAGGTACTTTGGGTACTTTTAAAGGTAGGTATATGGACTGATAGTAAATATTTACCATTAATATGCCCAATATGGCAGTTATAGGAGACTTCCAAAGAAAAAGCAAAGAAAAATTCGCAGAGATCATCTGATCCTTAGCGAACCTAGATCCCAAAATCCTCCAACACCCCCACGTATTTCCTCCATGCACCCCACTACCCATTCATCTCTTTAGCATCGAAAATGTGGGAAACTGAATCCGCTCTTTCATGATATTAGGCGCAGAAAAGAGTCTTCTTTGTTTTGTCCCCAGCTTTACAAGTGCCCAACCCATCGCAGACCCCGGCTTTCAACCCGATAAAGCAAGGATCTCCCAGAGCATCGCTAAAGCTTCCCTTGCTCTTTCTGCGGAAGAGCTTGATAACCCTCTTTGCTAAATTCATTATTTTCGTGTCAGCCCTCAAATCTCTCATTGCAACAGAGATGATTAAATTTACCCAAATATCTGCCTTCGTCAGGGTACTCAAGGTCACGGGTGGCCAGCTCGGTGGAGGCGTCGTTTGAGGAGACTGGAACAACATATAAAAGGTTAGCTTGATGCATTCAACAATTGCGGTTGGCATTGGGGGAATGTACCCTCAGTGGCGGCCCCCAGGGTGAGTGACACCGCAAGCATAAAAATAAAGGAAACCTTCATGGTGGCGGTGTTAAAGTGTCTCAAGAAATAGTAGAGAAGAATGTGTTTAGGCGTCTGGTTGTTTTGCAAGTGAGATAAGTTAGCAGACAGGAATGTCTTAAACTCCTGGTCGTAGTGCTTTGGATTGAGTGGGAAAGAATGACAAAGAGGGGAAGTACAACTACTTATTTATTCTTTTTTGACAATTTAACAAGAGTTAAATTTTCACAAAGATTTGATCCAATTCGGGATTGGAAAAATGCCAGGAACATGGTTGTGTGATGCCAAATCTCGCATCTGACCCTGAATCGAGAGATTTATCTAGGCTGTGTATTACGAGACTTCTGGAAAAAGAATTAAGAGCCTCCGTCCAAATTTACCACTTGAGACAAATACCTGTAAACATAAACCCATTGGTTATTACTTTGGTATTGGCGGAACTGCAATTTACACGCCAAATGATGCGAGTTTGATTTGCCGGACTTGGTATTCTTTATGGGTGCACCGAGTAAGGCTGCATAATGAATGGCTGCATTTTGGCGACAGGATTAACCATGGAGAACATCTAGTTTGGGGCACACCAATTCGAGTTATCATAGATGGGTGTCCCAAGGGGATAAAAATGACAGGTCAAAAGGTGGGTACCTGAACCATAGTGTATTTGTGCATGTCATGTATCTCTCGGTTTTGCAGGTCTCATTCCCAACACGCACACAGATAAGCGATGATGTTGATGGTAGCAGGACGGTATAGACCACCATTTGAACGAGCTTCAGAGCTGGAAAAGCCACTGGGATCAAACCAGGAGCACGGGTGCTTGTTGGGGGAAGTTCACTGGTACATAAGGGTCAAGAATCGACAATGGTGACTTTTCCAAGTGTGGGTTTCTTTTCTGATGTGCTGTTCGCAGTGGAGCCAGTCGCGACAACCAGCAACCATCAACCCTTCGTCATCCAAAGTCGGGTGACGTATTCGAACCGCTGCGGGGCTTATCCTGCCGAACCGACCATGGTGGGAGGGACCCTCCAAATGTGTCCCCCCTAACATCTACTCTCCCCGGAGAATATTTTCATCGCATCAAATTCCTCTTCGGCAATACCCGCATAGATCGATCCGCAGTTTACATTGTGAAAAGGGAGAAAGAAAAAAGGAAAAGAAATTAAGCAAAAAATGCCATTCCCATACAAGACCGTGCTCATTACCGGCGCAACGGCGGGCATCGGCCGAGCCTGGACGGAGCGGATGGTCGAGAATGGCGTCTTCGTAGTTGTTGTCGGTCGGCGCCGCGATCGACTTGACGAGCTAGCGGCGCGGTTTGGCGACAAGATCGGCATAGAGGAGCACGATGTCGCAGACCTAGAAAGACTAGCATCCTGGGCGAAAGCGTAAGTTTCCTTTGCCTGTGAACCTAGGTAGTCAGGATGCATGTGAAGGATCGCTTTCAATAGTCTAACAGCCCCCGCCAAGTATGACGACCAAATACCCCACGTTGGACTGCATCATCGCCAACGCAGGGGTTCAAAACACAACCAACCTCGCAACATTGACCAAGCCGGGGGTCGACGGCACGGCGCTAGCCAACACCATTACGGGCGAGGTCAATCTCAACTACCTCTCGCCCGTGCACACCGTTATCCACTTTCTCCCGCATCTCTCCGCCCTCGGGTCCCAGGGCAAGCCGACGGCCGTCGTGCTCGTCACATCGGGGTTGGCTCTGGTGCCCATGTCACGATGCGGCAACTACTGCGCAACCAAGGCTGCGCTGCACTCATTTGCCTGGACGCTGCGATCGCAGCTGCGGCAACAGTGGGAAGACGAGGGTGGCAACTCGTCATTGGTCCAGACCCGTGTGATTGAAGTGGTGCCGCCGGCGGTCAAGACGGAGCTGCACTCGCGGCAGCCGGACCTGGTGGCCGCTGGGGCCGGAGACTTTGGGATGGAGCTGGAAGATTTCACAAACGAGACTTGGGCGGCCATGTCCGGCGATGAGCCCCAGGATGAGATCCTGGTTGGGCCGACCAAGAGGCATGCAAAGTTGGTCGATGCGACGAGGGAGAGTTTCGTGATCATGGACAAGATGATCAGGGAGCAGGGCAAGGTTACGGGAAAGGAGGCAGGATGGAATGCTGGCAAGTAGTGAAGGAGCTGCCAGGGGGTATATGGGATCACTTTTGATGGACTTTGTGGTGGGCAACCCTGAACTCTATTCTGCGTGGGTGGCCGTACATAACTAACTTTGTGGTGATGACTCTGTGTCGACAGGCATGTTGTTCGCCTGATGCCAAGAAACTCTGAGTAGCATATGTACTAGGCCCAGGCATGATGTCTGTGGTATACAATAAGTGAGTGCAACACTGCAAATCATGCCAGGGTTGAAGGTTCTCGAAATAAATACATTGGCATCCATCTGCCTGGCTTCGTCTCATCCGATGCTGTGGACCATGTTTTGAATAAAGTGCCTCCCAAAACCCAAAAGGTGATGCGCATCTGAGCACCACACCCAGAAACACCCCCAATTACGACATTCACGATATCGACCCCAGTCACCAAATGAGAGGACGACATACGACGACTGCATGAAAGAATTGTTATTTACTAGCTCCGCTTAAGTCGGAACGACAAAAATATATACAATTGGAACCAAAAAAGACAACCACCCAAACCCCCCAAAAAAACAAACCGCCAGCCCCTCAACCCCGGCCAATACCATCCTGAATCATGGCATCGACCATGCGCACATGCCTCTCAGCGTTGGTCTCGCTCCACTCGTTGTCATAGTTGAGCCCATAGGGCCAAAAGTGGCTTCCTCCGCAGTTGATGACGGCGTTTTGCCCATCGAAGCTCCTCAACAGCGGCAGGGCCCTGGGCCAGTTGCGGCTGTTGCACATGTTGTTGAAGGCGTTTGTGGTGCCGACGCCGAGGGTGTGCGAGATCTCATGCATGGCAGTGCGCGTGTTCATGTAGGCCCGGTTGGTGCCGAAGCGCAAGTCGCCGTTGAAGGACGCCTCGGCGGTCGGCACCCCTGGTGTGTAGTAAACCCGGATCGTCTTGGACGCGTTGGGGCTGTGGCGGTGGTAACGTGCCACGGCGTCGCGCATCGCTGCCTCGATCCGGTTGTAGGCGTCCGCCTGGTCCGTGGTCGGGTTGGATTGCTTTTGGAGCGACCAGTTGAGCGCGGCAGAGGCAGTACTGGCGCACGCCAGGGCGGTGGTGAGGATAGTGGTGAGCTGCATATTTTTGTTTGACCACCAGGGGCTGGACAGAGTAAAAGGGATCTGGGCAAAATCACAAGGCTGGATGCGGTTGCAGTTTGAGAGCCGTGCTAGACCTGAGGGGGGGGACCAAAAGTCCCTTCACTTCTGGCGATGGCGTCGCGGGACATTGACCGACTTTATCTGCAGAATAAGGTACCCATGTTGAACGACCCGGTACATATCCATAGCGTCGGCTGTTGTTCCCCGGTTCCTTTGATTACTGAGGCTTGGCAAAACAAACGACCTGCCCATTTGAGATTATAGTCCCCAGATTCAGGGCCACCAGCCGGCATTCAATGCAACGAGCTCCGCATTTTCCCATGGTGCCTTTTTGCCAATCGCGCAAACAACCAAGGCATAGTGCCAGTCCGTCCGTTCTACTTTGGGAAGTCGTGCCCGTACCCGAAGCTGTTGTTATCTGTGCCATATACGGCCGACTTGCCGGCCTTCTTTTTTAGGGGTTGCTTGGCCCGTTCAAGGCACACGTGTGGATCTTTCAGAGGTGGAGCAACACCATGGGGGTGTGCTACAGCCTACAGACATCCCGCTGCCATTCGAGGACAAATTCATCCCCCTGATGTCCCGATTTGCCGCCCCGAATGCACTATCTGTCAGCATGGAATATGGATGATGTAGATCTTTTCAATACAGGCGTGAAACTGCAGTTGATCATCTTTGCGATTAGAAGCTGCATTGGATTTGTCGATTTCTTTTTGCGATTTGCGCAGGGCCTGAATTACTCAGGACCTGTAAATGGGATTTCGGCGGCCACCCTTGCATAATGGGCAATCAGCCGTCGGATCAGCAGGAATATTCTAAGTCCCGAGTCCCACGTGGGAAAAAGATTAGGCCAAACCCTTGAAGAAAATCAGACCCGACTTTCCAATAATGGCGCATCAGTGTGATCCTTGCTATATGTGTCAGCAAGCAGCATTGTTCGATCGACCATAAATAAACGTGCATCAAAATGCAGTCTGTTTTAGTCTTCTTAGTCCAGACTCCGCTTTTAACTTTGGCATGCTTTGTTCACCCGGGAGGGGCCGCATGATCTCCAAAAAAAACGAAGTTTCGACGAAATGAACGGCGGTCAATACCTTCTGGCAACACCCAAGCGAAGAAGGGATGGTGTCTTGGCGCTGTAAAGACTATGAGACGATGCAGGCTGGACACCGCCTGTAATACTTGACCAAGATACAGACGATTTTGTTTCCCATGGCAGAGATACCCGGAACTTGGATGCCCGCTCTCTGCGCGGAGAAGGAAGGTTTGCGCACGGCTTCAGCTAAAGTAGACTCCTCTACGTACATGGTTGGTAATTTGGCCCAAGAGACAAGAAAAGAACGCGAGATGTTGCTAATTTTGGATTAAAAATACTAGCCGATACTAACATGCTCCACTTTTCTTCCGGCTCTGAGATATGAAAGGCCTTCTAAGAAACAAATGGCAAATAATCTGTCCACGCCACTGTCTCGTACAGGGCCTCAGGCATCGATACCAATCAATAGAATGATGGAATAATCAGGCGAAGTCGAGCTCCTGCGAAGCTTATTCGGGTTGCCACAACTAAAATGAAGTTCAGAGTATTCCTAATGACCTTCCAGATCCTGGACGTATTAGTCATAGGGCTGCAAAAGACATTCGGACTATCAAAGTTAACAGAATAGCCGAGAAGAACAATGGCTACTGGCATCGTCGTGGCTATTGCTGATCACACCCTCCAAGTTGCTAACATGGTGCCGGAACCAGAGTCCCAGTGCCACGCGGCGACGTGCACGCCGCCAAATCTAGCAGCGATAAGATGGAATGCCAAGGTAACTCTGAAGCGTTCGGCTGGTATGACAAAGCCAACCAGACCAGTAAAGCCGAGATTATTCGCTCGGCGTTTTGATGGAACAATAGGCGCATCAGTATTGGCGGTTTCCCGACCCATCATTTCCACCTTGCCGCCAAGGACGGCGATATGGCCTACGTCCTGGGGTTCCAGCCACCGAAATCCGTACATAGCGGCGGCCGTGAGGACGTATCCTGCGATTGATAGCTCGAGGGGAGATGTGGGCAGACCGGCCCTCGTACGTGCAACGCAGTCCAGGACTAGGTATAAGGCCTACCAGATTGCGACTGCTTTGGTAAAGGGATCTGAGTTTCTCATTGCCTGGATTTCCGCCCCGCTTAGGATAAAGTCCTGTCTCTTCTCTAGACTACAATTACAGAGGAAAGTCGCTAGCATATTGAACAAGTTAATCGTTAGCATCATTTTGGGTAGCGTTGGAAACCCATGATTTCCTCTCTCTTCTTCTTTGGCTGACCATAGTCTTCCAGCTTATTTACTCTTGTTTGGCGAAAACAGGCTCGACCTTCTGTATCGGTTTCAGTGTGCAAAAGCAAAAGGCCACCGATCCTGGCGTAGAACGCGTGAAGGAGCGTGAATCTCTCCTTTAGGGGCCCAACCGTAGCGTCTCGATTGTCAAAAGGAGGCTCATCCTCAAATTTTGCCGTCACCTTGTCCCTGGAACCAAGCCAAGAGGTAGAGTCCGGTGCTTCATTTGTAGCCTCTGCTACGTCATTTCAGGCATCGAAATACTGCTGGACAGCCATGCCAACGCCAATAATTTGGGGCAAGGATAATGGCAATCCATCCACTTGGATTTGCGCCAAAGACAACGAAGCTTGGGCCGTTTTGGCCAGCAGGGAATTCCACAAAGTCTGTGCCATCCGGCGTCGAGCTCATCTCGTTCGCAGCCCAGGGGTCCTCATAATGCTCGGCTGAGAATGACGAGGGGTAGTAGAGAGACTGATTACGAAGGTGGGAGGGAGACTTATCTAGTAAGACTGATGATTGATCATGGAAGAATTTTGGGGGGTCTTGCTAGAATTTAGTTTCCGTTGGCCCTGTCACGCGTTACACCACTCAACTTCCGGTCCCTCGCAAAGCGCCACTAAGCAATACCTGTGGCTTAGGTCTGATCTTGCCAATAGGAATCCAAGTTGGAAGCATGGCGCTGGCAGGCTCAGCGTGGACTCATCACGCCGCCAAGCAGTTCGGTGCCGCAATTGCAAACTGCAGTAAGGGTGACGTGATACGAGCTGAACAGGACCGCACAAACACTCGTTTGTAGTATTTTACGAGCTTCACTATGCTACATTATTATGGAAGATAAAGAACCGTAAGTAAGTCTATTTAGGTAGACGTACGTACAATGTCTGGTCAGGAATGTAGTTCGAAGCTAAGGTAGTCAAGACTCTGACAATGAGAATCCATACGTTGAGAAACAGCAATTCTACAATACGCTGTCGGATATGCTAGCAAATTTAAATGAGAGTGGTTCGTCTCTTCTTTTAGACGAGGAACGCAGGAAATAGAAAAGAAACAACCTCAGATATCACCCAAGCAACCGTCACAATTTCATCAGCTACCAGCTTTGCAGTCTCCAGATGAAGATCTCACTGTTCTCTTTTTCGTGGCTGCTTTTATTTCTATGTTTTCCTACCAGTACGCGGATGGGAAGAGTCCTTCCCAGCGCCCTTAGCAAAGCTAAACGTCGTGCCCCCAAGAGACCAGCATCCTTCAGCACCACCTCCGCGTCAAACAAGCATAGCCAAAGGGAAAAAAGCCAAATATCCTAACTACTCTGCCCCAGCCTCCCATTTCGACGCTTAGAAATCCGCTTAAAACAGATTATCTCGTCCCAGGGAAGAACAAGGGCGAACGTAAGTTGACAAAACAAGTATTATGACCAAAGATTGAAACTAACTCGACTGCTCCTAAGGCATTCCAAAACTCTCAAAATACTCAAACAACGAGCCCAAGGGAATATTATCGGTCTTACGGAGTGGCGTGCCTGAGCGACAGCCAACCGTAACTAGCTGCACCTTGAGTAACAAAATGCCAGGGTTCGTTTGTTATTTGTTCGCTTAGGCGCGTTCACGCGATTGGCACTGCGTGCCCTTCTTTTTTCTTTAGATTTAGCTTTAGATCTTCGAATAAGAATCGCCCCTATATTGCAGCATTATCTCTTTGGGATCGCTTTCGTGACATTTTCAGTTTAAGATTTTCGTTAATAGCGCCTAATACACCAAGGTTCTCCAATGTATACCTGGCCGTGACACGTAATATGGTTAACCTGTTGGGATCTTCTCTAGATCATATCCAGATATGGCAAACTTACGACCACGCCTTTAATTTAGAAGAAAAAGCAGCTCCATCAAACCCCAAAGGACTGCGACCAAAACACGTCCGTTAGGCCCTTTTTCGCCAATTTCGGGCCGACTGTTAATAGGAATAAAGTAATCGCTGCGACCAGTAAAAATAATAAAACAGAATAACGGTATTCTCATGCATGGTAACTATCTATCTGTAACTATCTCCAATTCTGCAGAGATGTGTTAAAATCTCTGCTGCGTTTTCTGAAATCCCATGGCTCCACACGTAATTTACCCACTCGCATGTCTGCCCAAGAATAAACACCGACGACAATTTACATCCAATTTCCCCATTAATTCTTTTAGCAACCCACCAGTGCTTGAATAACGCAAGGTTAGCAGCGCTTTTACAGCAGTAGAAATTCGGGAGGCGTATAAAATACCTCGAATCGTCGCGACTTTTCTAACAAATTAAATCATTGGGCTTTAACTTCACATACCTATTATTTGCCATTGTTTTTTACCTGGGGGGAAAAGGGTAAACTGGTTTTGTAAAAATTGGTGCGCAATAACCTTCTCTGCAAAAAAGGCCAGGGCAGCAAAATGTTTTCCAAGAGCATTTATCATCTTTTTTTCCGCAAAAACCTCGGGGCTCCAACTGATTTAAAATATCCCGGGATATTATATTCGCTTTTTCGTCCAGTATTGGGGAAGTTGCACCAATTGCAACTAAGGCGCAAATGATAATTGAAAAATGCATGTTTATAAAGAAAAAGTAATAAAAATATAATATTGGAACGTAAGAAAAATGAAGTGAAAGTAAGTTAAACGGGTGAGATGAACAAGTATTTATATTAAATAAGGGTAACCTTTCGGTGATTTGTTTTAATATACACGACTCACACATAATATGTGATATAAAGTTGGTGTTATTTGTATTAAATACAAATATATAATAAATACATAAGTGAGTTATTATTAACAACTAAAGTAAGGATCCCGGTATTAAAATTGAAATATCGGGGTAGCTTATTTCTAAGGGTAAGGGTATAATAATAAGTTGAAACAATTGACGTAACGCTTGTCCAATTCGTTATTTTCGTCAATCCTTTGTCGCCGCGATATTTATAATTTTATGTAAAATAAATTATAAATTCGGAGTACTAATGTACCAACTATTACGTTATAAAATGACATGCGTTACTTTGTATTACAATATTGCCTCAAAATTCTCATGTCAATATTTATTCATTAACAAAGTAACGACTCGTTGCATAAATACCGTGTGCTTTGTAAGTGTTACGACCAGATAGTTGGGCCGGTACCAGAGAGGCCAGGTGGGGTCACACCCCTCCTGACGACATTCGCCCAGAAGAAATACCGACCGGCAGAACAACGATTACCTAAAGGCAAGGCCACGAAATCTCACGTAACCTCACGTAACGGCCAAGGGAATGGATCTTTATAATCTGTAAAATCTTAGTTGAAAATCACAGATTAAACAAATTAAGAGAGATTACATTTGGAATATAATTTATATAAGGCACGTTTATTATTATGTAAATAAATTCGATTTTAGGATTATTTAGCAGCAATTAAATTCTAATTAACCTTAATATTTACTTAAAAACGATTATAATTTTACCCCCAATTATTAAAAACCCCAATTACCCAGTTAAACGCTCAGTTGCTTTAACCCACTGTACTTTACTATAAAAACAGGTTACCCCGATATTTTAATCGTAACATTTTAATTGCTCCTGTTTAGTACTTTGCTTTAAAATATACCGAGCAGTACCGCCGAAATAATGTTTTCCAACAAAACCATCCTTTAAACCCCCTTTATTACCAACGCTCCGGCCAGCGCTAACGTTTTGCGTTAAATGGTCGCGACGTTTTAAGCCGAAAATCGACAATTCTAAAAACGAATAACCGAACAAATTAATCGAACTAATAAAAACCATATCAAATACCCTTTATTATTATTATACGATAATACCACAGATACCCTGCAGGGATTTTTTACAAAAACCCGGGCATACCTTTATTTTAACGAGGACAATTTCGATAACGATGCAAATAAGGTTATTTACGCAATTTCGCTTTTAAAAAGCGACGCGTTCGCCTGGTTCGAACCAACTTTGCAAAACTATTTGGATTATAATAAGGAAAAAAACCGTAAAATTAAAACCAACCGCATTTTCGACGATTACGACAATTTCGAAAAATACCTTAGGGGAACATTCGGTAACCCAAACGAAAAACGCACGGCTAAACGTAAATTAGTGCGCCTTACCCAAACCAAATCGGTATCCAAATATACCAGTAAATTTCGACAAATTACCGCCAAATTATTATGGGGTAAAAAAGCCCTAATAGCACGCTTTTATGCGGGATTTAAGGAAAAGGTCAAAAACGAGCTGGTTAAAAAAAACGACCCGACACATTAGCAAAATATATAAAATTAGCGGTTAAAATCGATAACCGATTGTACGAACGAAAATTGGAACGACGCGAAAAACGCAGCGCATGGGGCCCAATTTTACGACAAATAAACACAAAACGCAAATACCAATACCCCAAACCGTTTCGCTAACATAATACCGCGTATAATATACACAGCGGACCTATAAACCTAAACGTAATTTAATACCGACAGCTTCGCAAAAACCCCAAAAATGGCAAATGTTTTAAATGTAACAAACCAGGATATATCGCGCGAAATTGCCCCGAAATACACAGCGGTACCTCAAAATTTACCATCGATTTCAGGGGCAAATCCGAAAAACCACGAGGATTTAATACCACCAACCACAATTAAATACAACTTAACCAATATAACATAATAAATTGGACCACCTGTTATAACGACAATTATATAATCCACAACAATTCCAAAATCGACGCAAAATGGTACCTATAAAAACCCCGAGGCATTCGAACTTTAACGATAGGAAACCGAATACCTATTAGGACAAAATAACCAATTAATTTACACCGATAAAACGTAAAATTACCCGAATTTACAAATTCGGACGCCTTAGGAAAATCGGATGCGGAACCATTGGGATAAACCCACTATATTAAAATAACAAATTAACCATTAACCGAAAAATCGAATAGCGATTTTGGAAAAAATTCCAGCGATAAAAAAAACGCGACCCTAAACATATATAATGCAATAGGGGCCAACGACCCGTACAAATACGAAAAAAAACAAATCGATTTATACCGAAACGACCAATTAATACAGTTTCCAAATTATATTTTGGTACAATAAAAACGAAATTTTACAGGATAAGTAACACCGATATTTGGAAACCATCCCAAATTAAACACCGCATACCTAAAACATACCCACGTTTTTTGGGCAAAATGTTTTAAAAATAATTGCGGAATCCATTTAAGCAAAAAAATTTACTATAACTTTTTTCCACGACGACGACTAATAACCGGAATCCACGAAATTTACACAATCCAAAAATTGCCTAATTGGGAAATTAAAATTAAACTCCGAAACGAACCAGCGGTTATTTTTACATTTAACGACAAATACCCTATAATATATTACCACCAACCCAATTTCCCATAGTACGAATATATTCGCAATATATGTAAAATCCATATGCTAACCAAAACCCAAAATTGGTACGTACGAAAACAACGATACCAAATACCTGCACCCATAACCAAAATCGTATAGGACCCACAAATAAAAAATAAACAGACACCCACGAACGTACGCAGGACACCAGTACCAGCAAAATACCCATTTAACCAGGTTAAAGTGAAAAGCAACCATACGCCCCGAAATAAAAAAATTAAAAACCCACAACGCAAATCCAGTAAGTTAAAAAACTAAAATAGTTAAACGGTACAGGGTACCGAACGGCGAAAAAAAAAACGGAAATAAAAACCCTAAACGTTACGTAAAATACGGTAGCAGAACACGAACACATATTTTTTAATATACGATTCGATGGTAAACCTATACGAACATTTTTCGACAGTAAAGTATAAAGCAACTATATATTCCCAAAAATCGTAAAAAAACGACGAATATTTTGGTAATAAAAGAAAAAACTATACCAGTTGTAAACCGTGGAAGGAAAGGTAATTTTATACGGGAACGGTATTATCGAAATAAAAACCGTACATTTTTAAATGGAAAATTACGGACGAAAAAAACGAATTACTTTGGATATTACGGAAATAGGGGACAAAAATATAATTTTAGGAATTTCCTGGTTTAAAAAAAACAACCCCAGGATAAATTGGATAATAAACCAAATCCAATGGAAAAAGCACCTAATTACTAAACGACCTTTTACCTGGAAAAATTTACATAGGAAACGTAAGGCACGGATAAATTAACCAAAACAAATAGCGTATTTATAAAAAGGACGACCAACCCCGGAATTAATATCGGAAAAAAAGCGATTATCCACAAACCAAAACCGATCCAATTACATAACACCAAAACAAAAAAAATAAACCAACAATATACCAGACGAATACCGAATATATAAACGATTATTTAGCCCAAAATTCGAAACGGGATTACCGGAATATAATCCATTCGACTACGAAATATTATTAAAGGAGGAAATATAACCCAAATTCCACAAAATATACGGTTTAAATCCAATACAAATGAAGGTACTTGACCAGTATTTAGAAAAAAACCTCAGAAAAAAATATATTAGACCATCGACAACGTCAGCAGGATATCCTATCCTTTTCGTACCAAAAAAAAACGGAAAATTACAACTATACGTGGATTACAAACAATTAAACGACATCACCATCAAAAGATTGCTACCCACTTCCACTAATAAAAAAACTCCGAAATATATTTTACCAAATACAATAGTTTACAACACTAAATTTCAAAGGAGCATACAATTTAATCCGTATAAAGGAAGACGAAAAGTGGAAAACAGCGTTTCGCACCAGGCGTAAACATTTTAAATACCTCGTAATACCTTTCGGCCTTACTAACGCCCCAGCAACCTTCCAAACCATAATTAACCATATTTTTAAAAAATGCCTAAACATTTTCGTTATTATTTACCTGGACGATATCCTTATTTTTTCCAAAACGTTGGAAAAATATAAACAATACGTCCACACAATTTTACAAAAGCTACAAAACGCCAAACTTTTAATTAAATCCGAAAAATATATTTTCCACAGCAAACAAATCAATTTCCTAAAATATACTATCGCTTTTAAACAAATTAGGATGGAAATTTCGAAAATACAAACCGTAAAAAAATAACCTCGACCACAAAACGTAAAAGACGTACGGGCATTTCTCGGATTCGTAAACTTTTACAAAATATTTATTAAAGGATATAGCGCGATCGCTACCCCGTTTACCAATATAACCAAAAAAACCTGGAATTCCAATGGACGGAACAAATATAATAAACTTTCGAACAGCTATAAAACGCAATAGCACGGGAACCAATTTTAAAAATACCAAACCCAACATAACTTTTCGAAATCGAAACCGACGTATCGGATTATACGATCGAAGGACAATTCGGATAACGAAACGAAAAAGGACGGTTACATCCTTATGCTTTCTTTTCCCAAAAATTGCACGGACCAGAATTAAACTACCAAATCCATAATAAAAAATTTATAGCTATTATTCGAACATTCGAAAAATGGAAACCATAATTATCCGGAATTAAATACGAGGTATTAATTTATACGGACTATAAAAACCTAACCCATTTTACCATTAGCAAAATATTAAACAAACGATAAATTAAATGGTTAAAATTCCTGTTAAAATTCCATTTTAGGATTATTTACCGAAAAAGAACAAAAAACGGCAGGGCCGACGCCTTTAACCGAAGACCAAACCACGAAAACATAATATTAAAAAAAACACGGGTTATTTTTACGACAAACGAAAACGGAAACCTTTTACCAGCGCACCGAAACCTAATAATAATAAATACGGTAATTACGCCAAAAAAAATACGGAAAATCCACGGAAATAAAACCCACGGACACCAAAGAATTTCCAAAATATGGAAACGGCTAAAACAACACCATAATTTCCAGGGAATACGATAAAAAGTACGAAAAGCTATTAAGGATTGCGAACTTTGTACCAAAAACAAATCCGCAAAATATAAACCTTACGGATTATTGCAACCTTTACCAGCCCCCAGCAAAGCCTGGCAAATTATTATAATGGATTTTATCGTCAAATTACCACCTTCGGAAAAACCACTTACAAAAACGAAATATAACAGCATACTAATTATAATGGACAAATTTACTAAATACGCCTATTTTCTACCATATAAAAAAGTAGTAACGCCGAAAAAATCGCCTACACATTCCTACAAATAATTGTTAGCAATTACGAACTTCCAAAAAACATCGTCACGGACAAAAACAAGTTTTTTACATTAAAATTCTGGAAATCTCTGATAGAACAATTCGGAACGGACCACAAACTATTAACAACGTTTTACCCCCAAACAGACGGACAAATAAAACGAGCCAATTAAATATTAAAACAATACCTAAAATATTATATAAACCATAAATAAAACAATTGGGTACGATTATTATCCACAGCACAATTCGCTTATAATAATTTAAAGAATAAAAGCACCAAAACAACCCCGTTTTATACCAATTATAAATTTAACCTTATAACGTATAAAGAACCAAAAACCACGACTACGGTACCACGAACTAATAAACAAACGAGCGAATTACAACAATTATACAAAAAACTTCAGCAGGAATTAAAATTCGTACGAGAAAAAATAATAAAATACGCCAATTAACATCGGATAAAAGGACCATCCTTCGAAGAGGAAAATAGCGTTTATTTTATTCGACGCAATATTAAAACATAACGACTGTCACGGCCCGGGGTAAACATAGCACGGAAGCTAGTTTATTAGCATCTATCGACGAAGATTCTACTCTGAAGAAAAGAAAGGAAACAAACAAAGTTCTGCGTTTAACGCGACGTCGATAAAGGTATCACCCTGGTAGGTCGTTGGTCAGGGGTTAGGGTTAGGGTCTGGTGATCTCATGGTCCAAATGTCACACGTCGAATGAAATAAACGCTATTTCCCTCTTCGAAGGATGGTCCCTTTATCCGATATTAATTAGCGTATTTTATTATTTTTTCTCGTACGAATTTTAGTTCCTGCTGGAGTTTTTCGTATAGTTGTCGTAATTTGTTCGTTTGTTTATCGGCTCGCGGTACCGTAATCGTGGTTTTTAGTTTTTTATAAACCGTAGGGTTAAATCCATAATTGGCGTAAAATGGGGTTATTTTGGTATTTTCGTTTTTTAAACTGTTATAGGCGAATTGTGCTGTGGGTAACAATCGTACCCAATCGTTTTATTTATGGTTTATATAACATTTTAAATACTGTTTTAATATTTAATTAGCTTGTTTTATTTATCCGTTTATTTGGGGATGGAACGCTGTTAATAATTTATGATTTGTTCCGAATTATTCCATTAAAAATTCCCAGAATTTTGATATAAAAAGCTTGTTTTTATCCGTAACGATGCTTTTTGGAAATCCGTAATTGCTAACAATTACTCGTAAAAATATATAGGCGATTTCCTCGGCGTTGTTACTTTTTTTATATGGTAGGAAATAGGTATATTTAATAAATTTGTCCACTATAATTAATATGCTATTATATTTCGTTTTTGTAAATAGTTTTTCCAAAGGTGGTAATTTAACGATAAAATCCATTGTAATAATTTACCAAACTTTGCTGGGGGCTGGTAAAAATTGCAATAATCCGTAAGGTTTATATTTTGCGGACTTGCTTTTGGTACAAAATTCACAATCCTTAATAACTTTTCGTACTTTTTATCGTGTTTTTTGGAAATTATGGTGTTATTTTAACCGTTTCTATGTTTTGGAAATTTTTTGGTGTCCGTGGGCTTTATTTCCGTGGATTTTCCGTATTTTTTCTGGCGTAATTACCGTATTTATTATTATTAGGTTTCGGTGCGCCGGTAAAAGGTTTCCGTTTTCGTTTATCGTAAAAATAACCCGTGTTTTTTTTGGTATTATATTTTCGTGGTTTGATTTTCGGTTAAAAACGTCGGCCCTGCCGTTTTTTATTTCTTTTCGGTAAATAATCCTAAAATGGAATTTTGATAGGAATTTTGACCATTTAATTTGTCGTTTGTTTAATATTTTACTAATGGTAAAATGGGTTAGGTTTTTATGGTCCGTATAAATTAACACCTCGTATTTAATTCCGGATAATTGTAATTTCCATTTTTCGAATGTTCGAATAATGGTTATAAGTTTTTTATTATAAATCTGGTAATTTAATTCTGGTCCGTGCAATTTTTAGGAAAAAAAGGCACAAAAATGTAACCGTCCTTTTTCGTCTCGTTGTCCGAATTGTCCTCCGATCGCATAATCCAATACGTCGGTCTCGATTTCGAAAAATTACGTTGGGTTTGGTATTTTTAAAATGGGTTTTTTAACTATTGCGTCTCGTAACTTTTCGAATACCTGTTATATTTATTCCGTCCATTGGAATGTTAGCTTTTTTTTATCATATTGGTAAATGGGGTGGCGATCGCGCCATATCTTTTGATAAATTTTTTGTAAAAGTTCACGAATCCGAAAAATGCCCGAACGTCCTTTACGTTCTATGGTCGGGGCCATTCTTTTACGGCTTATATTTTCGAAATTTCCATCCTAATTTGTCCAGGAACGATAGTATATTTTAGGAAATTAATTTGTTTACTGTAAAAAATGCATTTTTTGGATTTAATTAAAAATTTAGCGTTTTGTAATTTTTGTAAAACTGTGTGGACGTATTGTTTGTGTTTTTCCAACGTTTTGGAAAAAATAAAAATATCGTCCAAGTAAATAATAACGAAAATGTTTAAACATTTCCGGAAAATATAGTTAATTATGGTTTGGAAGGTTATTAAAACGTTAATAAAATCGAAAGGCATTACGAAATACTCGAAATATCCACGCCTGGTACGAAACGCTGTTTTCCATTCTTCGCTTTCTTTTATGCGGATTAAATTGTATATTCCTTTAAAATTTAATATTGTAAATTATTATATTTGGTAAAATATGTTTTGGAGTTTTCCTATCAATAGGAGTGGGTAGCAATTTTTTATAGTAATATCGTTCAATTGTTTGTAATCCACGTATAATCGTAATTTTCCGTTTTTTTTTGGTACGAAAAGGATTAAATATCCTACTGGTAATATTAATGGTCTAATATAACCTTTTTTAAGGTTTTTTTGCGAAATATTTGTCTAATACCTCTATTTATGTTGGATTTAAACCGTATATTTTGTGGAATTTTGGTTGGGTTTTTTTTTAATGGTATTTCGTGGTCGAATAAATTGTGCTCGGGCAGTTTTATTTCGAATTTTTGGCTGAATAATCGCGTGTAAATCTGGTATTTTTTTAAAATCCTGCCGTTTCTGGTCTGTTCGCTTGTATTTGATATTATATAATTGGATTGGTTTTGGTTTGTAAATAGTCGCTTTTTTTCCGATATTGGCTCCGGGGTTGGTCGTTTTTTTTATAAATACGCTATTTATTTGGTTAATCTATCCGTGCCCTACGTTTTTTGTGTAAACTTTTCCAAATAGGAGGTCGTTTAATAATTAGGTGCTTTTTTTATTGGATTTGGCCTGTTATCCAATTTATCCGAAAATTACTTTTCCTAAACCAGGGAATTTTTAGGATTATATCTTTATCCCCTATTTCCGTAATATTTAAAGTAATTCGTTCCTTTCGTCCGTAATTTTCCATCTAAAAATGTACGGTTTTTGTTTCGATAATACCGTTCCCGTATAAAATTGCCTTTCTTTCTACGGTTTGCAACTGGTATGGTTTTTTTTTGTTACCAAAGTATCCGTCGTTTTTTCACGATTTTTAGGAATATATAATTGCTTTATGCTCCATTGTCGAAAAATATTCGTATAAATTTACCATTAAATCGTATATTAAAGAATATATATTCGTATTTTGCTACCGTATTTTACGTAACGTTCAAAGTTTTTATTTTCGTTCCTTTTTTCGCCGTTCGGTACCCTATACCGTCTGGCTGTCCTAATTTTTTAATTTATTAAATTCGCGTTGTGGGTTTTTGGTTTTTTTATCTCGGGGCGTGTGGTTATTTTTCATTTTAACCTGGTTAAATGGGTATTTTGCTGGCATTGGTATTTTACGTACGTTCGTAGGTGCCTGCTTATCTTTTATTTGTGGATTTTATACGATTTTGGTTATGGGTGCAAGTACCTGGTATCGTTACTTTCGTTTATACCAATTTTGGGTTTTAGCTAATATATGGATTTTATACACACTGCGGGTATATTCGTACCATAGAAAATTGGGCTGGTAATAGCACGTTATGGGGTATTCGTCGCTAAATGTGAAAATAACCGCTGGTTCGTTTCGGAATTTAATTTTAATTTCCCAACTGGGCAATTCCTAAATTATATAAATTTCGTGGATTCCGGTTACTAGTCGTCGTCGTGGGAAAAAGTTGTAGTAAATTTTTTTGCTTAAATGGATTCCGCAGTTGTTTTTAAAACATTTTGCCCAAAAAACGTGGATATATTTTGGATGTACGGTATTTAATTTGGGGTGGTTTTCAAATGTCGATATTATATATCTGGTAAAATCCTATTTTTGTTGGATTAAAATATAACCTGGAAATTGTATTAATTGGTCGTTTCGGTATAAATCGATTTGTTTTTTTTTCGTATTTGTACGGGTTATTGGCCCCTATTCACCATATATATTTGGGGTTACGTCTTTTTTATCGCTGGAACTTTTTCCAATATCGCCATTTAATTTTTCGGTTAATAATTAATTTATTATTTTAATACGGTGGGTTTATCCCAATAATTCCGCATCCGATTCTCCTAAAACGTCCGAGTTTGTAAATTCGGATAATTTGGCGTTTTATCGGTATAAATTAATTAATTACCTTGTCCCAATAGGTATTCGATTTCCTACCGCTAAAGTTCGAATGTTTCGGGGTTTTTACGGGTACCAGCCTGCGTCGATTTTGGAACTATTATAGGTTATACAATTATCGTTATAACAGGTGGTCCAGTTTATTATATTATATTAATTAGGTTGTGTTTAATTGTGGTTAATGGTATTAAATCTTCGTGGTTTTTCGGGTTTACCCCTGAAATTAATAGTAAATCCCGGGGTGCTGTCATATACCTCGGGACAATTTCGCGCGATATATCCTGGTTTATTGCATTTAAAACATTTACCATTTTTGGGGTTTTCGCGAGGCTGTCGGTGCTAAATTGCGTTTAAATTTATAAGTCCGCTATATATACCGTACGCGGTATTATATTAGCGAAACGGTTTGGGGTATTGGTATTTGCGTCCTATGTTGGTTTGTCGCAAAACTGGGCCCTATACGTTACGTCCTTCGCGTCGTTCCAATTTTCGCTCGTACAATCGGTTGTCGATTTTAACCGCTAACTCCATATATTTTATTAATATATCGGGTCGTTTTTTTTTAACCAGCTCGTTTTTGACCTTTTTTTTTAAATCCCGCATAAAAACGTGCCATTAGGGCCTTTTTGCCCCATAGTAATTTGGCGGTAATTTGTCGAAATTTACTGGTATATTTGGATGCCGATTTGGTTTGGGTAAAACGCACCAATTTGCGTTTAACCGTGCGTTCCTCGTCTAAATTACCGAATATTCCCCTAAAATATTTTTCGAAATTGTCGTAATCGTCGAAAATGCGGTTGGTTTCAGCTTTACGGTTTTCTTCTTTATTATGGTTTAAATAATTTCGCAAAATTGGCTCGAACCAGGCGAACGCGTCGCCTTTTAAAAACGAAACTGCGTAAATAACCTTGTTTGCATTACTATCGAAATTATTTTCGTTAAAATAAAAATATGCCCGGGTTCCTGTAAAAAATTCCTGCAAAATATTTGTGGTACCATCGTATAATAATGGTAAAAGGTATTTAATATAGTTCCTATTAGCTCGATTAACTTATTCGGTCATTCGTTCCTAAAATTGTCGATTTTCGGCTTAAAACGTCGCGACCATTTAACGTAAAGCGTTAGCGCTGGCCGGAGCGTTGGTAATAAAGGGGGTTTGAAGGGTGGTTTTGTTAAAAAACATTATTTCGGCGGTATTGTTCGGTATATTTTAAAACAAAATACTGAACAAAAGCAATTAAAATATTACGATTAAAATATCGTGGTAACCTGTTTTTATGGTAAAATACAGTGGGTTAAAACAATTAAACGTTTAACTGGGTAGCTGGGGTTTTTAATAATTGGGGGTAAAATTATAATCGTTTTCAAATAAATATTAAGGTTAATTAAAATTTAATTGCTGCTAAGCAATTTTAAAATCGAATTTATTTATATGGTAATAAACGTACCTTATATAAACTATATTCCGAATGTGATTTTTCCTAATTTGCCACAGATCGCAAAAATTATTTCCTTTAATTTATTGTGCTTTTTTAAAGATTACTGAAATTATTTTTTTAACAGTTACGTAAGGTCACGTAATTCCTTTTTATATAATCATTTTTCTGCCGGTCGGTGATTTCTCTGGGCGGGTGTCGTTAGGAGGGGTGTGACCCCACCTGGCCTCCCTGGTACCGGCCCAATTATCTGGTCGTAACAGTACACCGTGGCCAAAACCTGGATTATCTTTACTACGTATAAATACGGTTGGGTTTTTAAATTGTATCTGGTCTCCAATATCGTTGCTGGTCGGTCGTCCAACAGGTTAAACAGTTTTGCCATACGGTTTCGTTCAGTTCGGAAAATTGTATTATCCTTTTCGAAATAATCTGTTAATTTCGTAATCCAGCGGTCAAAAATGGTTAAACTGCCGGAAAATGTACCTGGATCTAATCCTTTACTTTTGGCTCTTTCACTGTAATGCGGGTTAACTGTTTCTTGGCTATGGCCGTACGGCTTAAATGCTTTCCTGCTGGTTAAACCGGTCGGTTCGAACCTGGTACCTCCAAAAGCGCTATTTTCGGGTGTGGCTTGTCGGGTTTCCGGTTGGTTATTCTGTCTTTCGGTTTGCAGGCGTGTGATAACTGCCTGTAACCTAGCGATTTCGCTGGCTAAATCATTTCCGTCTACCATCATATTTGGGTTTGTTTCCGGCGTTGTATACCTTACTTTTGCAAACTCGAATTCGTCTAAATTTTCCTTAGGCGTTTCTATACTAGGCCACGCGGTGTTCGAAAAAGAATTAACTTCGATTTCGTTTTCGAGGGTGAAATCGGTGTTTGGCGTAAAATCGGTTTCACTTTCTGGTCGGGTCGGGTCGTCGGTGGAGCGATTTATTTGCTCCGTTTTGTTCGAAATTAACCTTTGTAATTTCCTGCTCGCAAATGGATGGTCCTTTAACCTGGGTATAAATTAAGGTCGGTCTGGGTTTAAAATTGACGTTTTTGTCAATCTCCGGTCGGGTTTAATCTGTCGAATGCGGATTTATTTTCGTCGCTCGCCAGCGGCGTGAAAATAGGTTGTTATACTTTATTTATTAATCGCTAGACCAGCGATTCTTTTAAAAGTAAAATTATGTCACGGCCCGGGGTAAATATAGCACGGAAGCTAATTTATTAGCATTTATCGACGAAGATTCTACTCTGAGGAGAAGAAAGGAAACAAACAAAGTTCTGCGCTTAACGCGACGTCGATAAAGGTATTACCCTGGTGGGTCGTTGGTCAGGGGTCAGGGTTAGGGTCTGGTGATCTCATGGTCCAAATGTCACAACGACCTAACAGCAAATTCGATTTTAAAAAGCTTGGACCTTTTAAAATCAGTAAAAAAATCAGCGACGCCAATTATAAACTGTTATTACCAAATATTATAAAAATTCACCCCATATTTTACGTATTATTACTGGAGCCGGTATTATACGGCACCAGTATATAAAAAACGATCGAAATCGACGCAAAACAAACCTACGACGTTAAACGAATATTTAACTATAAACGAAATTACGGAAAAACAAAGTACTTTGTTAAATAGGAAAATTATAAATATGAAAAAAATATTTGGAAACCTATTAACTATTTCCAAAATTGCCAAAAACCGCTCCGCCAATATTATTAGGAATTGGATTTGCGAGCAAATTAACCAAAAAAAAGGACGACCTAAAAAAGCACCATTTACCATTTCCAAAAACTAAAAACCGACCAGGATTCGAAACCATACCATTAAACAAACCTACAAAAAAATTATCAATATACAATATAAAGCAGGAAATACCAGAAAACAACTAACCAACGAAATATTACGTAAAAACATTTATTTTATCCAACAACGAAAAATTTAAAAAACCTATCGGGAAAATCGAATCCCAAACAAAATTGGAATCCGGAAAAAACGATTCCAGGGACATTTTAGGAAAAATTTCGGCCGATCGCCGACGTTCCTCCTATTTTACCTTTTTACGTTTTACCCGATCCAATTCCTCCAAATTATTAATTCCGCGAAATACAATTCGCATTATTTTTTTAAACCACAATTTCTTTTATTTCCGCAAACGAAACAATTTCAATTGTTTTTTTTAAATTTTTTGCTGTTTCGCCAAAATATCCTCCTCCAAAATCTCGATTTTCGCATCCAATTTCGAATATTACCGACCGATATTGCGCAATTGGGCGTTAAATACCCCTAATACGTCGCAACCAGACCGATTAACACGAAAATATTTAATGCAACGAAAAAAATTTTGCGGCGAAATAACGCAACGCACCACACCGCGCAATTTACAATAAAAACAAAAAAACATATCCACGGAATAAAGAAAAAAAACGCAAAAAAAACGTGGCGACGTTCCGTCGACAAACGACCAAATTTTAATTTAGCGACGCGATTAAACATGGCGCAAAAAAAAAAATTAGCAAAAAAGGAACGAAACCAAAAATAAAAATTAAAGGAGTACAAACTATTTAAAGCCAAAAGGATTTGGCCAAAAGAAAGGAAACCTAATATTACGACCAAATAATTGGGCCGGTACCAAAAAAACCAGGTGGGGTTACACCCCTTTTAACGACATTCGCCCAAAAGAAATACCGACCGGTAAAATAACAATTACTTAAAAACAAGGCCACGAAATCTCACGTAACCTTACGTAACGGCCAAAGGAATGGATTTTTATAATTTGTAAAATCTTAGTTGAAAATTACAAATTAAACAAATTAAAAGAAATTACATTTGGAATATAGTTTATATAAGGTACGCTTATTACCATATAAATAAATTCGATTTTAGGATTGCTTAGCAGCAATTAAACTCTAATTAACTTTAATATTTATTTGAAAACGATTATAATTTCACCCCCAATTATTAAAAACCCCAATTACCCAATTAAACGCTTAATTGCTTTAACCCACTGTATTTTACCATAAAAACAGGTTACCCCGATACCTTGATCGTAACAGATTGTTACCCACAGCACAATTCGCCTATAATAGTTTAAAAAATAAAAGCACCAAAACAACCCCGTTTTATACCAATTATAAATTTAACCCTACAGCGTATGGAAAACCAAAAACCACAATTACGGTACCACGAACCGATAAACAAACGAGCGAATTACGACAATTATATAAAAAACTCCAGCAGAAACTAAAATTCGTACGAGAAAAAATAATAAAATACGCTAATTAGCATCGGATAAAAGGACCATCTTTCGAGGAGGGAAATAGCGTTTATTTTATTCGACGCAATATTAAAACACAACGATTTAACAGCAAATTCGATTTTAAAAAGCTTGGACCTTTTAAAATTAGTAAAAAAATCAGCGACGTTAATTACAAACTATTATTACCAAATACCATAAAAATTTACCCCATATTTTACGTATTATTATTGAAACCGGTACCATACGGTACCAACATATAAAAAACGATCGAAATCGACGCAAAATAAACCTACGACGTTAAACGAATATTCGACCATAGACGAAATTACGGAAAAACAAAATACTTTATTAAATGGGAAAATTATAAATATGAAAAAAACATTTAGGAACCCATTAATTACCTCCAGGATTACCAGGAACCGCTCCGCCAATATTATTAGGAATTGGATTTGCGAGCAAATTAACCAAAAAAAAAGGACGACTTAAAAAAATACCACCTACCATTCCCAAAAATTAAAGACCGACCAAAATTCGAAACCATACCACCAAACGAATTTACAAAAAAATTATTAATATGCAATATAAAGCAGGAAATACCAAAAAACGATTAACTAACGGAATATTGCGTAAAAACATTTATTTTATCCAACAACGAAAAATTTAAAAGATTTATCGGGAAAATCGAATCCCAGACAAAATTAAAATCCGGAAAAAGCGATTCCAAGGACATTTTAGGAAAAATTTCGGCCGATCGCCGACATTTTTCCTACTTTGCTTTTTTACGTTCCACCCGATCCAATTCCTTCAAATTATTAATTCCGCAAAATATAATTCGCATTATTTTTTCAAACTACAATTTCTTTTATTTCCGCAAACAAAATAGTTTCAATTGCTTTCCTAAATCTTTTACTGTTCCGCCAAAATATCCTCCTCCAAAATTTCGACCTCCGTATCCAGTTTCGAATATTACCGACCGATATTACGCAATTGGGCGTTANTTTATTAGCATCTATCGACGAAGATTCTACTCTGAAGAAAAGAAAGGAAACAAACAAAGTTCTGCGTTTAACGCGACGTCGATAAAGGTATCACCCTGGTAGGTCGTTGGTCAGGGGTTAGGGTTAGGGTCTGGTGATCTCATGGTCCAAATGTCACACGTCGAATGAAATAAACGCTATTTCCCTCTTCGAAGGATGGTCCCTTTATCCGATATTAATTAGCGTATTTTATTATTTTTTCTCGTACGAATTTTAGTTCCTGCTGGAGTTTTTCGTATAGTTGTCGTAATTTGTTCGTTTGTTTATCGGCTCGCGGTACCGTAATCGTGGTTTTTAGTTTTTTATAAACCGTAGGGTTAAATCCATAATTGGCGTAAAATGGGGTTATTTTGGTATTTTCGTTTTTTAAACTGTTATAGGCGAATTGTGCTGTGGGTAACAATCGTACCCAATCGTTTTATTTATGGTTTATATAACATTTTAAATACTGTTTTAATATTTAATTAGCTTGTTTTATTTATCCGTTTATTTGGGGATGGAACGCTGTTAATAATTTATGATTTGTTCCGAATTATTCCATTAAAAATTCCCAGAATTTTGATATAAAAAGCTTGTTTTTATCCGTAACGATGCTTTTTGGAAATCCGTAATTGCTAACAATTACTCGTAAAAATATATAGGCGATTTCCTCGGCGTTGTTACTTTTTTTATATGGTAGGAAATAGGTATATTTAATAAATTTGTCCACTATAATTAATATGCTATTATATTTCGTTTTTGTAAATAGTTTTTCCAAAGGTGGTAATTTAACGATAAAATCCATTGTAATAATTTACCAAACTTTGCTGGGGGCTGGTAAAAATTGCAATAATCCGTAAGGTTTATATTTTGCGGACTTGCTTTTGGTACAAAATTCACAATCCTTAATAACTTTTCGTACTTTTTATCGTGTTTTTTGGAAATTATGGTGTTATTTTAACCGTTTCTATGTTTTGGAAATTTTTTGGTGTCCGTGGGCTTTATTTCCGTGGATTTTCCGTATTTTTTCTGGCGTAATTACCGTATTTATTATTATTAGGTTTCGGTGCGCCGGTAAAAGGTTTCCGTTTTCGTTTATCGTAAAAATAACCCGTGTTTTTTTTGGTATTATATTTTCGTGGTTTGATTTTCGGTTAAAAACGTCGGCCCTGCCGTTTTTTATTTCTTTTCGGTAAATAATCCTAAAATGGAATTTTGATAGGAATTTTGACCATTTAATTTGTCGTTTGTTTAATATTTTACTAATGGTAAAATGGGTTAGGTTTTTATGGTCCGTATAAATTAACACCTCGTATTTAATTCCGGATAATTGTAATTTCCATTTTTCGAATGTTCGAATAATGGTTATAAGTTTTTTATTATAAATCTGGTAATTTAATTCTGGTCCGTGCAATTTTTAGGAAAAAAAGGCACAAAAATGTAACCGTCCTTTTTCGTCTCGTTGTCCGAATTGTCCTCCGATCGCATAATCCAATACGTCGGTCTCGATTTCGAAAAATTACGTTGGGTTTGGTATTTTTAAAATGGGTTTTTTAACTATTGCGTCTCGTAACTTTTCGAATACCTGTTATATTTATTCCGTCCATTGGAATGTTAGCTTTTTTTTATCATATTGGTAAATGGGGTGGCGATCGCGCCATATCTTTTGATAAATTTTTTGTAAAAGTTCACGAATCCGAAAAATGCCCGAACGTCCTTTACGTTCTATGGTCGGGGCCATTCTTTTACGGCTTATATTTTCGAAATTTCCATCCTAATTTGTCCAGGAACGATAGTATATTTTAGGAAATTAATTTGTTTACTGTAAAAAATGCATTTTTTGGATTTAATTAAAAATTTAGCGTTTTGTAATTTTTGTAAAACTGTGTGGACGTATTGTTTGTGTTTTTCCAACGTTTTGGAAAAAATAAAAATATCGTCCAAGTAAATAATAACGAAAATGTTTAAACATTTCCGGAAAATATAGTTAATTATGGTTTGGAAGGTTATTAAAACGTTAATAAAATCGAAAGGCATTACGAAATACTCGAAATATCCACGCCTGGTACGAAACGCTGTTTTCCATTCTTCGCTTTCTTTTATGCGGATTAAATTGTATATTCCTTTAAAATTTAATATTGTAAATTATTATATTTGGTAAAATATGTTTTGGAGTTTTCCTATCAATAGGAGTGGGTAGCAATTTTTTATAGTAATATCGTTCAATTGTTTGTAATCCACGTATAATCGTAATTTTCCGTTTTTTTTTGGTACGAAAAGGATTAAATATCCTACTGGTAATATTAATGGTCTAATATAACCTTTTTTAAGGTTTTTTTGCGAAATATTTGTCTAATACCTCTATTTATGTTGGATTTAAACCGTATATTTTGTGGAATTTTGGTTGGGTTTTTTTTTAATGGTATTTCGTGGTCGAATAAATTGTGCTCGGGCAGTTTTATTTCGAATTTTTGGCTGAATAATCGCGTGTAAATCTGGTATTTTTTTAAAATCCTGCCGTTTCTGGTCTGTTCGCTTGTATTTGATATTATATAATTGGATTGGTTTTGGTTTGTAAATAGTCGCTTTTTTTCCGATATTGGCTCCGGGGTTGGTCGTTTTTTTTATAAATACGCTATTTATTTGGTTAATCTATCCGTGCCCTACGTTTTTTGTGTAAACTTTTCCAAATAGGAGGTCGTTTAATAATTAGGTGCTTTTTTTATTGGATTTGGCCTGTTATCCAATTTATCCGAAAATTACTTTTCCTAAACCAGGGAATTTTTAGGATTATATCTTTATCCCCTATTTCCGTAATATTTAAAGTAATTCGTTCCTTTCGTCCGTAATTTTCCATCTAAAAATGTACGGTTTTTGTTTCGATAATACCGTTCCCGTATAAAATTGCCTTTCTTTCTACGGTTTGCAACTGGTATGGTTTTTTTTTGTTACCAAAGTATCCGTCGTTTTTTCACGATTTTTAGGAATATATAATTGCTTTATGCTCCATTGTCGAAAAATATTCGTATAAATTTACCATTAAATCGTATATTAAAGAATATATATTCGTATTTTGCTACCGTATTTTACGTAACGTTCAAAGTTTTTATTTTCGTTCCTTTTTTCGCCGTTCGGTACCCTATACCGTCTGGCTGTCCTAATTTTTTAATTTATTAAATTCGCGTTGTGGGTTTTTGGTTTTTTTATCTCGGGGCGTGTGGTTATTTTTCATTTTAACCTGGTTAAATGGGTATTTTGCTGGCATTGGTATTTTACGTACGTTCGTAGGTGCCTGCTTATCTTTTATTTGTGGATTTTATACGATTTTGGTTATGGGTGCAAGTACCTGGTATCGTTACTTTCGTTTATACCAATTTTGGGTTTTAGCTAATATATGGATTTTATACACACTGCGGGTATATTCGTACCATAGAAAATTGGGCTGGTAATAGCACGTTATGGGGTATTCGTCGCTAAATGTGAAAATAACCGCTGGTTCGTTTCGGAATTTAATTTTAATTTCCCAACTGGGCAATTCCTAAATTATATAAATTTCGTGGATTCCGGTTACTAGTCGTCGTCGTGGGAAAAAGTTGTAGTAAATTTTTTTGCTTAAATGGATTCCGCAGTTGTTTTTAAAACATTTTGCCCAAAAAACGTGGATATATTTTGGATGTACGGTATTTAATTTGGGGTGGTTTTCAAATGTCGATATTATATATCTGGTAAAATCCTATTTTTGTTGGATTAAAATATAACCTGGAAATTGTATTAATTGGTCGTTTCGGTATAAATCGATTTGTTTTTTTTTCGTATTTGTACGGGTTATTGGCCCCTATTCACCATATATATTTGGGGTTACGTCTTTTTTATCGCTGGAACTTTTTCCAATATCGCCATTTAATTTTTCGGTTAATAATTAATTTATTATTTTAATACGGTGGGTTTATCCCAATAATTCCGCATCCGATTCTCCTAAAACGTCCGAGTTTGTAAATTCGGATAATTTGGCGTTTTATCGGTATAAATTAATTAATTACCTTGTCCCAATAGGTATTCGATTTCCTACCGCTAAAGTTCGAATGTTTCGGGGTTTTTACGGGTACCAGCCTGCGTCGATTTTGGAACTATTATAGGTTATACAATTATCGTTATAACAGGTGGTCCAGTTTATTATATTATATTAATTAGGTTGTGTTTAATTGTGGTTAATGGTATTAAATCTTCGTGGTTTTTCGGGTTTACCCCTGAAATTAATAGTAAATCCCGGGGTGCTGTCATATACCTCGGGACAATTTCGCGCGATATATCCTGGTTTATTGCATTTAAAACATTTACCATTTTTGGGGTTTTCGCGAGGCTGTCGGTGCTAAATTGCGTTTAAATTTATAAGTCCGCTATATATACCGTACGCGGTATTATATTAGCGAAACGGTTTGGGGTATTGGTATTTGCGTCCTATGTTGGTTTGTCGCAAAACTGGGCCCTATACGTTACGTCCTTCGCGTCGTTCCAATTTTCGCTCGTACAATCGGTTGTCGATTTTAACCGCTAACTCCATATATTTTATTAATATATCGGGTCGTTTTTTTTTAACCAGCTCGTTTTTGACCTTTTTTTTTAAATCCCGCATAAAAACGTGCCATTAGGGCCTTTTTGCCCCATAGTAATTTGGCGGTAATTTGTCGAAATTTACTGGTATATTTGGATGCCGATTTGGTTTGGGTAAAACGCACCAATTTGCGTTTAACCGTGCGTTCCTCGTCTAAATTACCGAATATTCCCCTAAAATATTTTTCGAAATTGTCGTAATCGTCGAAAATGCGGTTGGTTTCAGCTTTACGGTTTTCTTCTTTATTATGGTTTAAATAATTTCGCAAAATTGGCTCGAACCAGGCGAACGCGTCGCCTTTTAAAAACGAAACTGCGTAAATAACCTTGTTTGCATTACTATCGAAATTATTTTCGTTAAAATAAAAATATGCCCGGGTTCCTGTAAAAAATTCCTGCAAAATATTTGTGGTACCATCGTATAATAATGGTAAAAGGTATTTAATATAGTTCCTATTAGCTCGATTAACTTATTCGGTCATTCGTTCCTAAAATTGTCGATTTTCGGCTTAAAACGTCGCGACCATTTAACGTAAAGCGTTAGCGCTGGCCGGAGCGTTGGTAATAAAGGGGGTTTGAAGGGTGGTTTTGTTAAAAAACATTATTTCGGCGGTATTGTTCGGTATATTTTAAAACAAAATACTGAACAAAAGCAATTAAAATATTACGATTAAAATATCGTGGTAACCTGTTTTTATGGTAAAATACAGTGGGTTAAAACAATTAAACGTTTAACTGGGTAGCTGGGGTTTTTAATAATTGGGGGTAAAATTATAATCGTTTTCAAATAAATATTAAGGTTAATTAAAATTTAATTGCTGCTAAGCAATTTTAAAATCGAATTTATTTATATGGTAATAAACGTACCTTATATAAACTATATTCCGAATGTGATTTTTCCTAATTTGCCACAGATCGCAAAAATTATTTCCTTTAATTTATTGTGCTTTTTTAAAGATTACTGAAATTATTTTTTTAACAGTTACGTAAGGTCACGTAATTCCTTTTTATATAATCATTTTTCTGCCGGTCGGTGATTTCTCTGGGCGGGTGTCGTTAGGAGGGGTGTGACCCCACCTGGCCTCCCTGGTACCGGCCCAATTATCTGGTCGTAACAGTACACCGTGGCCAAAACCTGGATTATCTTTACTACGTATAAATACGGTTGGGTTTTTAAATTGTATCTGGTCTCCAATATCGTTGCTGGTCGGTCGTCCAACAGGTTAAACAGTTTTGCCATACGGTTTCGTTCAGTTCGGAAAATTGTATTATCCTTTTCGAAATAATCTGTTAATTTCGTAATCCAGCGGTCAAAAATGGTTAAACTGCCGGAAAATGTACCTGGATCTAATCCTTTACTTTTGGCTCTTTCACTGTAATGCGGGTTAACTGTTTCTTGGCTATGGCCGTACGGCTTAAATGCTTTCCTGCTGGTTAAACCGGTCGGTTCGAACCTGGTACCTCCAAAAGCGCTATTTTCGGGTGTGGCTTGTCGGGTTTCCGGTTGGTTATTCTGTCTTTCGGTTTGCAGGCGTGTGATAACTGCCTGTAACCTAGCGATTTCGCTGGCTAAATCATTTCCGTCTACCATCATATTTGGGTTTGTTTCCGGCGTTGTATACCTTACTTTTGCAAACTCGAATTCGTCTAAATTTTCCTTAGGCGTTTCTATACTAGGCCACGCGGTGTTCGAAAAAGAATTAACTTCGATTTCGTTTTCGAGGGTGAAATCGGTGTTTGGCGTAAAATCGGTTTCACTTTCTGGTCGGGTCGGGTCGTCGGTGGAGCGATTTATTTGCTCCGTTTTGTTCGAAATTAACCTTTGTAATTTCCTGCTCGCAAATGGATGGTCCTTTAACCTGGGTATAAATTAAGGTCGGTCTGGGTTTAAAATTGACGTTTTTGTCAATCTCCGGTCGGGTTTAATCTGTCGAATGCGGATTTATTTTCGTCGCTCGCCAGCGGCGTGAAAATAGGTTGTTATACTTTATTTATTAATCGCTAGACCAGCGATTCTTTTAAAAGTAAAATTATGTCACGGCCCGGGGTAAATATAGCACGGAAGCTAATTTATTAGCATTTATCGACGAAGATTCTACTCTGAGGAGAAGAAAGGAAACAAACAAAGTTCTGCGCTTAACGCGACGTCGATAAAGGTATTACCCTGGTGGGTCGTTGGTCAGGGGTCAGGGTTAGGGTCTGGTGATCTCATGGTCCAAATGTCACAACGACCTAACAGCAAATTCGATTTTAAAAAGCTTGGACCTTTTAAAATCAGTAAAAAAATCAGCGACGCCAATTATAAACTGTTATTACCAAATATTATAAAAATTCACCCCATATTTTACGTATTATTACTGGAGCCGGTATTATACGGCACCAGTATATAAAAAACGATCGAAATCGACGCAAAACAAACCTACGACGTTAAACGAATATTTAACTATAAACGAAATTACGGAAAAACAAAGTACTTTGTTAAATAGGAAAATTATAAATATGAAAAAAATATTTGGAAACCTATTAACTATTTCCAAAATTGCCAAAAACCGCTCCGCCAATATTATTAGGAATTGGATTTGCGAGCAAATTAACCAAAAAAAAGGACGACCTAAAAAAGCACCATTTACCATTTCCAAAAACTAAAAACCGACCAGGATTCGAAACCATACCATTAAACAAACCTACAAAAAAATTATCAATATACAATATAAAGCAGGAAATACCAGAAAACAACTAACCAACGAAATATTACGTAAAAACATTTATTTTATCCAACAACGAAAAATTTAAAAAACCTATCGGGAAAATCGAATCCCAAACAAAATTGGAATCCGGAAAAAACGATTCCAGGGACATTTTAGGAAAAATTTCGGCCGATCGCCGACGTTCCTCCTATTTTACCTTTTTACGTTTTACCCGATCCAATTCCTCCAAATTATTAATTCCGCGAAATACAATTCGCATTATTTTTTTAAACCACAATTTCTTTTATTTCCGCAAACGAAACAATTTCAATTGTTTTTTTTAAATTTTTTGCTGTTTCGCCAAAATATCCTCCTCCAAAATCTCGATTTTCGCATCCAATTTCGAATATTACCGACCGATATTGCGCAATTGGGCGTTAAATACCCCTAATACGTCGCAACCAGACCGATTAACACGAAAATATTTAATGCAACGAAAAAAATTTTGCGGCGAAATAACGCAACGCACCACACCGCGCAATTTACAATAAAAACAAAAAAACATATCCACGGAATAAAGAAAAAAAACGCAAAAAAAACGTGGCGACGTTCCGTCGACAAACGACCAAATTTTAATTTAGCGACGCGATTAAACATGGCGCAAAAAAAAAAATTAGCAAAAAAGGAACGAAACCAAAAATAAAAATTAAAGGAGTACAAACTATTTAAAGCCAAAAGGATTTGGCCAAAAGAAAGGAAACCTAATATTACGACCAAATAATTGGGCCGGTACCAAAAAAACCAGGTGGGGTTACACCCCTTTTAACGACATTCGCCCAAAAGAAATACCGACCGGTAAAATAACAATTACTTAAAAACAAGGCCACGAAATCTCACGTAACCTTACGTAACGGCCAAAGGAATGGATTTTTATAATTTGTAAAATCTTAGTTGAAAATTACAAATTAAACAAATTAAAAGAAATTACATTTGGAATATAGTTTATATAAGGTACGCTTATTACCATATAAATAAATTCGATTTTAGGATTGCTTAGCAGCAATTAAACTCTAATTAACTTTAATATTTATTTGAAAACGATTATAATTTCACCCCCAATTATTAAAAACCCCAATTACCCAATTAAACGCTTAATTGCTTTAACCCACTGTATTTTACCATAAAAACAGGTTACCCCGATACCTTGATCGTAACAGATTGTTACCCACAGCACAATTCGCCTATAATAGTTTAAAAAATAAAAGCACCAAAACAACCCCGTTTTATACCAATTATAAATTTAACCCTACAGCGTATGGAAAACCAAAAACCACAATTACGGTACCACGAACCGATAAACAAACGAGCGAATTACGACAATTATATAAAAAACTCCAGCAGAAACTAAAATTCGTACGAGAAAAAATAATAAAATACGCTAATTAGCATCGGATAAAAGGACCATCTTTCGAGGAGGGAAATAGCGTTTATTTTATTCGACGCAATATTAAAACACAACGATTTAACAGCAAATTCGATTTTAAAAAGCTTGGACCTTTTAAAATTAGTAAAAAAATCAGCGACGTTAATTACAAACTATTATTACCAAATACCATAAAAATTTACCCCATATTTTACGTATTATTATTGAAACCGGTACCATACGGTACCAACATATAAAAAACGATCGAAATCGACGCAAAATAAACCTACGACGTTAAACGAATATTCGACCATAGACGAAATTACGGAAAAACAAAATACTTTATTAAATGGGAAAATTATAAATATGAAAAAAACATTTAGGAACCCATTAATTACCTCCAGGATTACCAGGAACCGCTCCGCCAATATTATTAGGAATTGGATTTGCGAGCAAATTAACCAAAAAAAAAGGACGACTTAAAAAAATACCACCTACCATTCCCAAAAATTAAAGACCGACCAAAATTCGAAACCATACCACCAAACGAATTTACAAAAAAATTATTAATATGCAATATAAAGCAGGAAATACCAAAAAACGATTAACTAACGGAATATTGCGTAAAAACATTTATTTTATCCAACAACGAAAAATTTAAAAGATTTATCGGGAAAATCGAATCCCAGACAAAATTAAAATCCGGAAAAAGCGATTCCAAGGACATTTTAGGAAAAATTTCGGCCGATCGCCGACATTTTTCCTACTTTGCTTTTTTACGTTCCACCCGATCCAATTCCTTCAAATTATTAATTCCGCAAAATATAATTCGCATTATTTTTTCAAACTACAATTTCTTTTATTTCCGCAAACAAAATAGTTTCAATTGCTTTCCTAAATCTTTTACTGTTCCGCCAAAATATCCTCCTCCAAAATTTCGACCTCCGTATCCAGTTTCGAATATTACCGACCGATATTACGCAATTGGGCGTTAAATACCCCTAATACGTCGCAACCAGACCGATTAACACGAAAATATTTAATATAACGAAAAAAGTTTTGCGACGAAACAACGTAACGCACTATACCGCGCAATTTATAATAAAAATAAAAAGGTATGTTTACGGAATAAAGAAAGAAAGACGCAAAAAAAACGTGGCGACGTTCCGTCGACGAACGACCAAATTTTAATTTAGCGACGCGATTAAATATGGCGTAAAAAAAAAATTAGCAAAAAAGGAACGAAATCAAAAATAAAAATTAGGGGAATACAAACTATTTAAGGCCAAAGGGATTTGGCCAAAAAAAGGAAACCTAATATTACGACCAGATAATTGGACCGGTACCAAAAAGGCCAAATGGGATTACACCCCTCCTAACGACATTCGCCCAGAAAAAATACCGACCGGTAAAATAACAATTATTTAAAAATAAAGCCACGAAATTTCACGTAATTTTACGTAACGGCTAAGGGAATGGATTTTTATAATTTGTAAAATTTCAGTTAAAAATTACAAATTAAACAAATTAAAAAAAATTACATTTGGAACATAATTTATATAAAGTACGTTTATTACCATGTAAATAAATTCGATTTTAGGATTGCTTAGCAGCAATTAAACTTTAATTAACCTCAATACTTATTTGAGAACGATTATAACTTTACCCCCAATTATTGAGAACCCCAATTACCCAGTTAGACGCTCAGTTGCTTCAACCCACTGTACTTTACCATAAGAACAGGTTACCCCGATACCTTGATCGTAACAGTAAGTCCGAGAAGCCCGTGCTTGCTAGTGGCATACGCAGCCCCTGACAGTTTGCAGTTAGCTTGGATAACCTGCTTGAGCAGAAGAAGCTCAGTTATACAGCTATGAGCGCTTACCTGAAACCATTCCAGCCTTGGCTGCGGCGGAAGCAATATTGATGATGCACCCGCCTGGGTTAACCGTAAGCATGCTTTTGACAGCCAGTTTGCTCACCAACATTGGCGCCGTCAAATTAACAGCTATGACTCGGTTCCAAAGATCCACATCCATATCCCCGACCGGTTGAAAACGATCGATAATGCCGGCGTTGTTGATCAAAATATCGAGCTTGCCAAACTTTACGGTGATAGCATCAAAAAGGTGCTGCACCTCTTCCTCGCGGGTAATGTCCACCACAAAGGTAGACAATGATCCCAAACTGGATAATTCTGTTGAAGTCTCCGCAAGACGTCCTTTATTTATATCGCAGATTACAACGCTTGCTCCTGCGCGGAGGAAAGCCTCGGCGATGGTTTTACCCACACCACCTGCCCCGCCTGTAACTAGGCAGGTTTTGGAGGTCAAAGATGCTGAGTTAGGAGGAGACATTGGGAAGAAATGTCCAAGGATAGCTGTGAATTTGATGATTCACGGAGCGACTTGTACGTAAAGAGACTGTTCGGTCGATGCAAGGAGAGAAAAAAAGAAGAACTGCATCGCCGGATCAAGTTATGAAGTAGACGGAGAGACAGAGGGGATGTTGGAAATCGCACCTCATCTCCCCGCATCTCCATCACGGCGGGGCAACGATTGATCTCAAACCCGAGGCATCTTTTGTATCCATCTTTGACTTGTCAATTATGGGTCCTTGAGCCTCCGCCTCTGCCGACAATTTCTCCGTATTTGCCCCAAAGTTCGATATGGGCCTTAGTTGCAGGGGAAGCTATGCCAAGCCTGTTAGGCGGGTTTAAGGGCAAGCCTCTAGTGCCTGGGGAAAACCAAACAGACAATCAAACGGAGGCGCAAGTCAGTGCTACTATCTGAAGGCCTTGGAGAGAATGTCGTGCTACATTCGGGTTGCTTGTATTGCTAGACCTGCATGTCCGGGTGTCTGTCTTTTTCCTCTTTCGCTGCTTGAATATGCAGGCCACCATTGTGAATTTATGATCAATGTGCTAGTGTTAGACTGGAGCGAAACAAAGTCACAACATCGACTTATCCTGCCCCAAACTGGTATAAAAAGGTTCAAAAGCCATGCCCATCCACTGGACCACCGGGCTTCTGACAATATATGCTCCACGGGCAAGAAAAGAGCGACGATAAGAAAAAATATGAGTTGACCCGGGTTCGACTGGTCCCAAGCACAAGCAAGGTTTCGGTATATTCAGCCTACAGGCGGTAACAAGCAAAGGTGACAGCCTTGTCGTTCCAATTGTAGTCACCAAGGCTGGGGTGAGGGTTGTCGATCCTGATGGGGCCGCCGCGGTTTCCGCTGCAGTTGGGCGTGCTAAAGATGGATGAATTTGTTTGCAGTCAGTTCATATTCACCGCGAGTGTCGAAACGGGGAGAGGATTCAGAACTTACTCCCAGATGAAGCATTGGAAATTCGGGGTAAGGACCTTGACCGAGGAGAGTTTCCTGACGAGGCCAAGAAGGCCATCTGTACGGCGGGCGAGTGGTTAGTAAGAGGCCGATGTAAACTTGTAAGGATAACAAGTGGGTGGCGCCATGAGTGATGAAAGGCTTACAGCAATTGTTTTCCTGGGCAAGGAAAGTGGTGCAAGTGCCATAGTTGTTGGCATCGCATCCCTGGAATTGGACCACCTCACGGCGTACCAGAGTTGCTTTCATTTGCACAGCTGGGACTGCGGCATCAACAGGAGCGGCCACAACGGTGCCAATAAGGGCGCCGGCCATGAGGCCAAAAACTGAAAGAGCAAGCATCTTGTCGGCGAGGTGGCGCAGAGCGTCTAGATCAGGGTGGCTTGAGCAGATGTCCGATGCTAGATGGGCTGTGGAAAAGGAAGTAGACTTTTGGCGAACATTTCCTTCGGCTTTTATACTTCTATGTCTCCCCTGGTCTAATAATTCAATGGATATCTATCTATACATGGTATAGAATGTAAACACAAGGAGGTACAATATACAAATTCGGGCTCAGTAAGCACCATATATCCACCATCATGCAGCATTAAACTAAATCCACCTGTCATTGGACATCTATGAGACAAGGAAGCTGAGAAGGATCAATAGATGACAAGCGACCAGTGATCCTACCATTTTGCTAGGGCTCAGATGTATTAATTGATTTCCTCATCGAGAACGATCTTTATTGCCCCGGCGAATGGGCGAGCACCAGGTGGTAGGACCCTTATCTGCTGGCGTGACATTGCGGCTGAGGATTTGGACTTGTGCCACCTGCAGAGATTACGGGTTGATGAATGCAGGTATCCATACCACTTCGTATCCCTGTAAATAGAGGTAAGGATACCTACCTTTATAGGTACCTAGGTAACTGAGTGATTAAGCAACAGCTTCTACATCTTGGCTCTGTTACCAAGATAGAAAGAAAAACATGCTTAACCCGAAGGATGGGTCTAGAACCATGCGAGTAGGTCCGGTGGGCCAAGAAAAAGCCACAATGGCCATGGTTGGATAGTGTGGTATACAGTACCCCGGACAGATCGCTGCCTAAATCTTGTTAAGAATCGTATTGTAAGCGACGTTAACTGACAGGCTAACACACAGTTCCCGCTTCTTTTCCGCCACACTGTGAAATCTCAATCTCGTCGCACACCTTTTCAACAGTTGCTAAAGTAGGGTGTTTTTTTTTTCAGGGTCTTGTGCAGACACCTTCAGAATCTTGATGCACAACTTGTGTAACGAGGAGCCTATCAAATTCCTGGGTGTAGGGAGGCAATCCGCCCCCAAACGGACCCGAGTCTAGGCTTTTCCCCCCTCCCAAATCTACATTGCCACTGCAACCATGGTGGCAGCTACGAGCTTGACTTATACGAGCCGGCCAGTCATGATTCAAGTTGTTGGCATCTGTGTAGCTGGTTTATTCCATCCCTACCTTTGGTACAGCATCCGTCTGAAATATGGGAGTATGTGGCATCGGGCCTCAAAGACGATTGAGATTCGGAATATCATTAACAGCAACTACTGGTGACCCGGGGTCATCAGTGTTGTAAACATTTCCCACACTCAAACAAACATCCACCGCAACGGGTTTCTGGTACATAAACGCCCACACAACTCGTTGCCGCCCTTGGCGACGGCGTAGGCGTACGTGTTGAGTTTTTTGTTGTACCCGTCCTTGATCGGGTTGTCATACTTTTCGATCGAGACCTTGATGTCCTGGCCAGGATCTCAGCGATATAGACGGGGTCACAATGCTTGGGTACCCGGTGTTGGAGGTTACGGTGTTGCAGTCTTCTCAGACGCCAAGAAGTTCTTGGTCGTCGGCGTCCTCAAGGTTTGGATGACAGGACTTGTCGCCCGTGAAGGACTGCGGGCCCACCGTCCAGTTGGTGTTGGTGTCAAAACCTTGAGGTTACCAGGCAAAGCGGACGAAAGGCTCTGTCGGCGGGCGGCATGCAGGCGATCCATTCGGTCGAATCGTAGAGAAGCATGTCCGAGTTGGAATCCCTATCTTACAAGGTGCCTATCTATCTCTGGTGTTTGGAGATCAGTCCATACTCTATAGACCTCTGCGTTGGATATTTAACCCAAGGTGTCGATTCTGGGACAACTGGAAGCCTGCGAGTGTAAACGGTCGCCGAAGAACATGCAGTCGAGTCCCTTGCAGCCCGCCTCGGCCAGCTTAAAGCTGTGGCCGTAGTCCCACTCGCCCAAATAGACTTTCTTGGCAGGGTCGCCGGCTTTGGTGATCATGACCAGGGCGTAACTGGATTTTGTAATCCTCACATGGCTGCGCACACAGGTGCTTGTGTCCTTGGGTTTGCCTTGGGCACCGGGTATATCGGTGTTGCTCGGGTACTCTCAGTTAAAGTGTGCGCCATCGAGCTGGTTGTCGGCAAGGAACTTGGCTATGTCGGTAGGAAAAGTATCTCGATGACGAAGGATGCCGTAGATTCCTGGCTCGGTCGAAACATCACCACCCGCTGCTTGTCAAGAAAGTCGGCACAAAACTGAGTGGGGACAATCATCACCCCGCCATTGCTCCCCCGCCGCCATGCTGACATGGGTGATACTCATCTTGAGCCATTACAATACTCTCTCCCCTCCAGAACATATCGCACGCACGTCTTGGTTTTTAGCAGAAATCAATTGCCTCAAACACTATTTTTGGCCTCCGTACTGGGGCTTTCCCTCGTGCCCAAACATCGGTGTGCACGACCATGTCACCAGCTACTAGCGATGGTGTTCCAATGGCCACCCGCGCGCTAGACGCCTCGTGGGGGACTCGGCCCTGGAGCTTCGGCAAGGTTTTCCAGCTCCGTGACGAAGTAGAAGATGCTGGTTTCTGTTGCACATGCGATGATGCCAAAGACCTTCGCCCCGCAGCAATTACAAGGATCGTTGAAAAAATCGAGATGCTCGAGGAGCTTGCGTGGATTCTCACTACAGCAGAAGAGGACCAGCTTCCCGAATTCTTCCAAGATTTTAACAGCGTGGATAATGCCCCTGAATGGTCCCTCCGCCAAACAGGCTTCCTCCTTTGCGAAGCAGTCCAAGCATCCAAGACCAGATTGTTCGCTGCCCAGAACCGTCCGAGGCTTCGCATTTCTTCTGCCGGTGCCCATGATCCCGTTTGTCAATACTGCTCATGGGGGTTTGAGAGGCTGAAGCAAAGGAAGCCAAAGGCCAAAAGGGCAAAGGGTAAATATTAATTTTGAACTTTCACACAGTTCCTCTATTCACCCACTACTTCTTGACCAATTGGAAGCGGCCAGCTTACCATATCTCCGTATTTCAACTTGGGCAGAACTTATACCCAACAGAGATCACTGTGTCGCGTACCTCAATTCAGTTGAAAAGACCCCAGCAGAGATCACTGGTAAGAAGTCAGCAAAAAGAGGCTGCCGTACTTGTACTCTTGTACAAGAAAGTATACAATCGCAATTCCAGCAGGCAGCCCAAGAATATGAAGACAAAGGTGTCTGCATTGCTGTGTGGACCAAAGTCTATTGGGAATCATATCCCGCTGCGAACGCGGAAGGTTACCATGCTAGACCTCGACATGTTGCCATTGAATTCAGTTCATCTCTTACCAGAACACTGAAGAAGCTCTATTTCCATATCGAAATTGCCAGAGGTAGGACGTGATGCATCACCCACGCCCCTGATCTACCGAGATAAACATGCTTACGCACGGCGGTTTGAAGACTCACAAGTCACCAACGGACTCCATCGAGTTACGGAACCCGAGCCTCTTACTGAGAGAAATGTGAGATTTCTTCGACAAAGGATCGCATCTCAGGAGAATGGAAAAAGGCATGCTCAGGTTCCAAAGTTCGTTCCCTCCCGGCTCATCGACCTGGGCGACAGCCTAGATGCATGCCCGCGGCTGCTGGTTGGTATTGCGCCAGCCGACTACCCCAAGTTTGCGGGAGTCGAGAACGGTTATGTGACACTGAGCTATTGCTGGGGGCCACCGAAAGTGGCAAGAACGCAATTGAAAATGACGAGCAGGAATCTGAAGAGCTTTCGCGCCGGAATTCCTCTCGAAACCATGTCTCCCGTCATGCGTGACGCCGTGACCGTATGCCGCGCGCTTAAGGTGCGTTATCTATGGATCGACGCCCTCTGTATTATGCAGAACCACCAGGGGGACTGGGAAGTCCAGAGCAGCAAGATGTGCGAGGTATACTCCCAATCACGCTTCACGATCTGCGCGGCGTCTTCGTCCTCGTGTCAGGAGGGTTTTCTGGCACCGACACCCGACCGAAGCGGCCCTTACCTGCAGATTGACTGCACCTACCATGCAGCCACCGGGGAGGTGGGAAAGCGGGCAGGCGCCTCGGTCGACGAGCCGAGTTCGACAGGCAACCTGCTAGCCCTGCGCTTCGAGCCGGGCGGGAAAGCCGCGATGGAGTTCAAGAATGCCCTCGACCGGGACCTTGCCCTACCGGACTGCGCGTGGAGCGGCCGGGGCTGGACATACCAGGAAAAGACGCTGGCGCCGCGGAAACTCATCTTTGGGCGGTCGGCAGTCCACTTCATTGACGACACCATGTCGGTGGTGACCGAGGGAGGGCGGTGGCATCGCATCACGGCCACTTACGGCTACAGAGGGGGGACGGACCCCAAGGTGCGCGCTAACCCCATCACCCTCCTATCCGATGGAGGCAGTCATTACCGGCCGCTAAAGTGGCAGCAGGTTGTGGAGCAGTACACCGAGATGCAGTTGTCCTTCCACCACGACGTCTTCCCGGCCCTGTCCGGGGTCGCCGCTCTGTTTGTACACCACGCCCCAGACTCGAGCGAGTGGGGCTGGGAACAGGACGAGTACCTAGCCGGCCTATGGAAAATGGATCTGCACTGCACGCTGCTGTGGTATAGTCGGGACCCGGAATGCCTGCCAGCCAGCGGCCTACGCGAGCTGCTAGGTTCCCTACGTTCACTGACGGGGAGGTATGATATTGATAGCGCGGGGGCGGCGCTCGGGGGTAAAAGCGCCGCGTCCTCCTCCTTTACCGCTCCCACATGGAGCTGGGCCAGTCGGAAATACGCCATCAACTTCGCCATCTCTAACGGGAACGGACGGCCGCTATGCCAGCAACGGTTTCACATGTGGCCCGAGTATGACCTCATTCGGGCTGACGTTCGTGTTCGCGGAGTCAACCCGTTCGGGCGCTTGGATGCCGCTTCGCTCAGGGTCGCGGCGAAGTTGTTGCGGTTACCACCGGGGAGCCTGACCTCGGCGGCACGTCTCCGGGATGGCACCAACGAATTGCCCGTATGGAAATTTTGGCCGGAGCCGCAACGGCCAGTATATATCATAACGGATTGGGCTCGCTCGCTGCCCGAACACGATGATGAAAGCGACGGCGTAGTCGACGCTAATTGCGACTACGCTGCCGAGGATGGACTGCAGCTCATGCTACTGTCCAGCTGCTGCACATTTTACAAAAGCAAAAAAGATACAGTCCCAACGGGCGACGACGCGGACAAGTATATCACGGATCCTAGGGGAATATGGGGCATTTATCGGGGAATGCTTTACGCATACTTGCGTCCTGGTCCGCCACACTGCCCATATTGCCATAATCTTCCAGATGAGAGGGACGCATGGGGCTTGCTCGTTTATCCCTGCGAAGAAGATAACACGTCATATTACCGCGTCGGCATGTGGTTTTCGTACGCCAGGGTAGGAGGAGGTCTATCGATCTTTGACAGTGTAGAAAAGCAGGAAATTACACTACTGTAACAGTGTAATATATGTTGGGCAGACTTCTGAAACAACGGGCTCACTCGATGTGAATAGTCTGGTGGATAGATGGATCGACGGCTAGAGAGCAATAGGTGACCCGATTACAGCGAGTAAAAGACCCAATAAGACCGGTCACAGGGCGACGAAACACAGGGCCCCAACCACCGGGCTACGCGCCCGATGGCTACGCCGCAGAGGCCTACTCATCGCCGCCAGCGGCCAACTACCCGCAGTCTCGGCCAGAACACCACAGATACTGACAAGGTTTTTTAGTGCAAGGGCTTGTTGTTGGGGTATGAGTAGCTGGTGAAATGCAATTGAATAGGGTCGTGATAGAAAGACCTGGTACCAAACTATGACTCTAAGAAACAAACCATGAAACAGATCATCTTTGCAAGTATTCAACTGGATGGCCCAAAAATGTGGCTGACGGAGCCAGATAAAACGATAAAAGTCACGATACAAACGTAGATAGCACGGCAGCATACGCTGCACACACCGCCATTATCTGATAACTGGGCATCTTCAGAGCCATTGCGACGATCAAAGCAAAAAACAAGATAAACACAGAAACAATAATTAGCTGCCTCTTTTTGTCAGTCTCTTGAGACAAAAGGGCCAACGGAAGGATGAGAAACAGGATTGTGACCAAAATTGTGATGACTCGCCCCAAAATCTCAGAGATCAGGATGCTGTTGCGGCAAAGTGGTGGTTTTGATGTCCGCGGTAATGATGACTTTGTCTGTCCAGCAACGTTTTTTTGCCTCTCTTTTAAAATGGAAAGCCCGAAGCCACTTATGTATCTGTCTCTGGAGGGGGTTGGTGTGCGATCTAGGATTAAGGTCAGCTCGCAGAGGCCTGGTTTTGTATACCTCCTCGAGCGTGAGCTCGTCCGGAGACGTGACTGTATCTTATCGTTAACGAGTGAAAAGGTTTCCACGGCCATGATTTGGTTGAAGGGGATGGGTGTATCGTTTGCAGCCCTGTCAGTCATGGAATATCCTAGAAGGATACGGGTATAGTACAGTCCACCCACCATAGCTCTGCAGCAGATCTCTCAGCTTAATCACTCTATCGCGATTGATGATTTCCTCCGGTGGCGGCAGATTGGTTTTCCGTATGCAATTACTAAGCCCCAGTCTGTCGGTACCAAGAGGCTTAATGTCCATGCTGAGGGCGGTTTGGTAAATCTTGTGGTCGAGTTGAGCTATGTCGTCCTCTAGGAAGCGCAGGTTCAGGAGATGCGACTTTTTAAACCGGCGAAACCCATGTAGGGTAAGGTTGCTGTCGGCGGTAGCAACTTGCCAGTGCCTTCGAAATGCACCAAGCAGGTCTTGCTGTTCTGCCCCATCCTTGAACATGACGTGTCTGAAACTGCTTGTATATATAGTAATGAAGTCCCGAAAACCCGAGTCACAAACCACCGCTGATCATGATAAAGATGGATTGGTAATATGCAGTCTAGAATCAACTCCCCAGTCTTGAATATAGAGCTTGAGAGAAGAAAGAATTACCCCGCTGTCCTCTCGTGATACTACCGGCTCGCTTCTGTGGCTGTTGCATACGCTCGCTGTGGCGAACCACAAAGATTTTGCGGCTGAGCAGTCAGTGAGGCAACTAGTCTAGGGCAAACTTTCATTTGCTTGACGTATAGGTGTATGCGTGGAGGTGGGGGTGGTAATTAAGAACCCCTGGCCTGTTGTCTTGCCAAGAAACAGTTGTGGCTGCTGACGGCGTTGCATGCTGCTGCTTCTGAGCACTTTTATACGCAGCCTGCCCCGGCTTGAGCATTCTTGGGGCTTATCCTCTTCAACAGGTTCTCTCCTTCTGTCCCAACACATCTAGTTTCTTTCGACCTTTCAACCCGTCGTCCTTCACAACCAATCACTCGCCGATGGTAAAGAATGCCCAAGCTAGAACTAGTAGCAGAGGACTACCATGTCGCATGGGTCTGCCCACTGCCCGACGTCGAGCTGACGCCGGCCCGATTGATGCTGGACAAGGAATATGAGGCGCCCAAGTACAATACCAGCTACGACAAGAATACGCAAATATTGAAATATGTGTTGAGGATCACAATAACCTAGCCATTGCCAGATATGTCGCCCGTGAGCTTGATTTGGGCGTCGGAACTGAACAAGACAAGGATTTGCTGTTAAATACGATCGTCCGCAAGGCCGATCACAGTTTTCTCTGCGCATCCCTGGTGGTCGGCGAGATCTTAGTCGAGCGTGCTAGGGGCCGCAACTTACGAGCACAGCTGAACTACGTCAATATTCTCCCGGTGCAGCTTCAACAGCTATACAGCTCGATTCTGGGCAAAATAGTACTCGACGTGCGCATAGTCTCATTGCGCCTTTTCCAGTAAGCCCTGCTGTCGTAAAAACCACTTCATATGTACGAATGGCACCATATTCTGCCTTTCATCCGCGCACAACCACCATCCTCGCTATCTGCGTGGAAATCCTCCAATAATTCTACTGGTAAGTGGAAGAAAACCGAAAAGCTTGGTATCGACACATTCTATAGTGCAGGTCGCCGATGATAATATGCTCGAGTCACGGATCGCAGCGCTTTCAGGGGGCCTTGTAAAAGCTTCTGCAATCTCTCCAACCTGTGCTGGAAAGAATATTGCTTCCGAAGGTGGGCAACCGGTCGTTCTCAGCAGCATCGACGGGATCTTTTAATCTAAACTCTGGGGCTTACAGGATTGTAAGGCCTAGGCATGAAACTGTTTATAAACATTTTCTCAAATCTCCCAGCGAAGGCTTCAAACTGCTGGCGAAAATATCATCAGACTAGGTTTCACTGGGTCATCTGTCGATAATGAACACCATTCTGGACTATTTAATTGCTCAGGAGCTGGATGACCTGTTATTGACAACTTCAGATGTTAAGGCCCGATCGGTCGGCATCCATATATCATCTATTGATATGTCCTTGCCCGTGGGTACATCCATCGGCCGCGCCTTTTGGGAAAAAATTAACCAGCGCGAAGATTTCGAGATAGGATTCGATTCCCCAGCGAAAAGCTATGCTTCTTCGCGTCGTGCATCCGGTAGCGAGTCGGTGCTGATGGATATACTTGGGGAAAACCTCCGCCCTTACCTCCGCCCCGCAAAGTCGCGGGCTCAAGTCGCAACATGCTGAAAGCGGAAGATAAAGGATTAACAATTGCACTTGATTCTCGAAGGGTCGAGGCTCTTGGGTCATCGAGGTTAGAGTGGACTCAGATATGGGCCGACATACAATCTGGTTTCCACGTCGTCCGCGGGGAGCTAGAACTAGATCAGCTAAGCCGAGCTGGATCCACATCGACGGCAGCACATCGGTGATTAAGAACTACAATTCGTCTCAAGTCCAATTTGCTGTGGTTTGCTGTTGTTCCAATTTCTGTAGTTAATGAAAGACAAAGCTCGGATAGTAAACCGTAGCCGAAACCCTAGGTCCCTTTGCCTGGCCTCGTCGCTTAGGTCGAGCCAATACTAGGGTATTCGAGGATATTCTGGTGTGCTGCAAAAAGCTTATTTTGATACTAGAAATACAACAAACTTAGCAACACCATATGCTTCTTCCAATCCGGTCTCTCCGGACTTTGTACAAGCCATCCAAGAATAATGTCACATTTTAATGACGATCGTTTCTGTTCCTGTTCAACACGACTACGCACAATGGGCTTATAATAATACAGTTTTATCGGAATTCCATCCAAAGTTGTACCTTTCAATATTTATAATTTTATTAAGGCCCTCTCTTTTAACGCTCTTTTTTCTTGGGCTACTTTGGTCCCCTCCCACGAGTTATTTCTTTCCCCAAACCAAAAGCATATTTCCTCATTTTTGAAAATCTGACCCAGCGAAATGTCTTTTTCAACTTCCAATGCTGTCTTCATCCTATTTTTATCATTGCTCGGTAACTCCGCAGCAAAAATGCCATTGGCAGTGTACAGAGGAGACTTTAGAAGTCCCTCTGAAGTTCAATTTCGGGGAGGTCTTTCCACCAAACAGTCTTTGTCCAAATATGACGCCACATCAGGAATTGTGGGCAGCAGTATGAGATACCACCGAAATGATGCCCTCCAAAATAAATTGACAAATTCCAAAAATACCTTGTCGACATCTTCAAACAAGGAGTTTGCCAGGGAATTCGCCGAGAAGATTTATACACTTTACCCCATTTACATTTATCACATCGATACCTCTAGGCTCAGGTTCCTCGACATGGAAGACGAGTATCGAAAAGTCGATACTGTTTATCCCTATTCCAGGGACTCAGAATTCATAGTAACTTCAACCATACCTTGGCACACGATTATAGGATGGGATGAAGTTAAGCCAGAGGGGATGAGAGTTTGCCACTACGGCATGTTCCCCGAGGGGGGCGGCTGCCGTTGGACCTATCGTACAACATCCGAGACGACGTACCATCCCAACCCCCATTACTGTGGCTGGTTGGTGTTCGAAGACGGTCAGCTCCGTGACAGTTCCTCTAAACCTGGTTCTCGTGGCCGTAAAAGTGCGTCAAGTGGTACTCAGCTGTGGGAGAGACTTGATGATGGAACAGGAGGAAGCTATTGGAGAGTCACGTTCTCATAGAGCGGTGTAAATGGAGCCGGCCGATGTCGTTGGCTAGCCAGAGGATAATCTTTTCCCAAGTACCTGTATCAGGTTGAGAGACATACCCAGCTGAGAATTTTATAGTTGTGGGTCTGCCCATAATGTTCAAGGCTCTAGGTTAGTAGTTTCTGCTTTCCAAACCGACAACTTATTAATCGGTTTCAGAGACAATTATTCTGTTATACATCGCTTGGATTGCCCTCCCCGACTCCCTCGTTGTTCGCCATGCGAATATAATATCTTGCTATTGTCAGGGAAAGCTATGCCAGCCGAGCTTGCGCAAACCTGACCGAAATCTTGTTTAAATGCGCCATGCTCTCATCAGGTTCACAATTACCATGCTGCCCTACTTCAAGTGAGCAAGGATTCCTATTAATCGTCAACTTCAAATGGACTACTTGACGTTGGCGAATGTCCCGCAAGTAATTATAGTCTCGACTTTTACCAAACATTCCACCTCCCACCCCGGCAGCTATGTTATCACGGAAGTGCAGTACGTGGTTAGCATATATAATGCCCAAAATTAATCTCTTACTAAGGGGCGAGAGGCTTTTGGAGGTGATTTGAAGTTGCTAACAAAGCAGAGGCTATTGATTCCTCCATGTTTCGTCTGATGAAGGTGGTCGAGTTCCGATTTTTGGATCAAAGCGCGAGTGTCAAATTCTTCCATCACAACTTGAGAAAGGGAATGCAAACGACAATTATGCTCAACTCAACAAAGAAATTCAAAGTGCAAACAGCTAGCCTAACCAAAATCAAATATCATGCCCAGTAAAAATCATGCCCACATAAATCATACCAATTCTTCGCTTAATAAGAGTCCTCCATGTCGGCCTTGCCGCCGTCCCTGCGGGCAACGTCCGCCTTTCCGGCCACATCCGCCTTGCCGCCGTCGCGGCGGGCAACGTCGGCCTTACCGGCAACGTCGGCCTTTCCACCATCGCGGCGGGCAACATCAGCCTTACCGGCCACATCCGCCTTGCCGCCGTCCCTCTTAGCCACGTCGGCCTTGCCGGCGACATCGGCCTTTCCACCGTCGCGGCGGGCAATATCAGCCTTACCGGCGACATCGGCCTTACCACCGTCTCTCCTAGTGATGATATCGGCCTTTCCGGCAACATCGGCCTTGCCCAGATCACGGGTGAAGATATCAGCCTTTCCGGCCACGTCGGCCTTGCCACCATCTCTCCTGGCAACGTCGGCCTTGCCCATGTCAGCTTTGCCCATAGGTACAGTGGGCAGAGCGACGGCAGTGTAGGCCAGGATGGCGTAAACAGCGGCTTGGGTGAGCTTCATGGTGGTGGTTGTGGTTGTCGGATGGAAAAAGTGTTTTATATAGAAGGTTTGGAGTCTTTGGCTCGCGGTAGAAAGTAATAAGAACGGTTTAGAGGACTTGGTGGTTTTGCTTCCGGCGCAGTGTTTCAGTTGCCTGTGGGAATGAAGACGCAAAACTGAATGATTCCCCAGTAGCAAAAGGACTAGTTTATATACACTGTCGTCTACTGCGAATTCGTAGCTCCTCAGTCCCCAAGTCCGAAATCGTGTATTTCGGAGTTTGGCAAAGGCCGAAAGCGGTTCCAATACAAGCTGTCAACGGCCAGGCCTGTTTAGCTTGGTGACAATATGATTTTCCAATGTAACTTGTTTCAAATAGGTTATGCACCCAACTGACATTACTTACGAACGCACTGGGCTAGAACCGCCTCACAGGTAGTCATATTCCATGTAAGATAGGCTTGTGATAAGGGGGGCAGGTTGCATTGTCACATACGACATAGAAAGCGTGAGATTGTGCTATATTCCCTGATTTACAGATTGTCAAAAACTGTCAGCCTGCTGAGTACATGACTTGTGTCTTACTTCACATCATATATGCAGATGAATGACAATGCGTACCAAGGCATTGGCTAGATTTGCCTGATCGACGGAAATATTATATTCGAGATATTTTCCTACTACGAGGGGTACGTTGCATTGCCACGTATCACATACAGGGCATTGGCTTCCTTTGCCTTCCTTGATGATGAATAGGATGAAAAAGGCGGAGTCCTTACATGAGTCGATGACAGGAATCTGACCTGCCCTCACCGTGAACCAAGTGCGACCCTGGCTGAAGGGAATAGGGGCAGAGCTGCGTCAATAGTCTAGTGGTCCTGGTGAAGAGTCTCTTTGTCCAGTCTCCCCCTTCTTTTCCTTCTACATCTCGTCCCATCCAAATCTCTCTTCAAACTTTGATAAGATACTACAACAGAGAAGCAAGCACTTCTACACATACTTCCCAAAGAGACAAGCACGGGAAACACCAGCTCTAATGCACACATTACTACCCTTTCCATCTTAAACACCCCAAAGCCAAACCAAAGCTGAGCAAAATCACAACCCTCGCCTCCTATGGAGTCCAAAAACTCTCAAACATTCGAACTCCCCAGCGACGGGCTCTTGAGCTCGTTCCGTGACGACTCACTGAGCGAAGATGCCCCTACGCTCTGGGATCAAAAGGCACCCTGGTACCGCTCCAAACACCGCAGGCCGCTGGCGGTCGCGGCTTGCCTCATCGCCTTGCTCGGGGGCGCGGTCATTATACAAGCGGTGCAGCTCTCACGCCACCACCCGGCCACCGTCAGGGCCTTTGAGGCCGGCAAGTCTGGCCGGTGCGGCTTCACCGCCACCGAGGCCATAGCCAAGGGCTGTGTCTTTGACTACATGAACTTTAGCTGGCAGCCCAAGGAGTGCTACGACCCGGAGCTCGACAAGGAGCATGCCGCTAGGATGCGGGCTGAGCGTCCCGTCAGATGGTGGGCGGACGCAAACCTCACAATGCCGCTGCCAGACGACAAGGAGGTCCTCAAGATGTACGGCGAGGTGTGGGTGGAGCGAAGGTTCCACTACAAGCATTGCATGTACAGCTGGGACAGTCTGCACTTGAGCTACGAGGACGGGCGTCCGATCCCGGATCTCCAGACCGTTCATCACTCCAGGCACTGCGCCCACGTTTTGGACAAGGCCATCAAGGTTGACAATGGCACCGAAGTGCTCATCGAACACGCCGTTACCTGGTTCTCTGCATGCATCTGGCCTAGTAGGTAGAGTCATGACACCAGAGACAAAAAAGGAGCAAGTTCATTTAGCAGAGACTAGTTGCTCTTAGTGATAGCTGACAAAGGTGGATGTATGCCTGAAGGGTGGGGGTAGAAAGGAGGGGTGTTCCTTGGTAGGACTTTCCAGACATGACAGTACTTGGGACTTGGGACATTTCCGAGGTGACAGATTGTTCACGGCTGGAGTTGCTTACTCTATTTTTTGCTTGGGTAAATTCTGCAATATAGCTCCATCTTTCCAAATCTGATAATCCACGCCAAGAGATTTTGTCAGTTCACCTTGATTGATGTCATGTGCATGCAACTGCAGATGTCTTATCGGTCAAAGCCACACCAAGGTTCCCTCAAAGGTCCCCCTGACGTTTACAAGGTTCCAGCTTGCAAACTTGCCTGTTTGGGGAAATCGGAAACAATCCTATCTGCAGTAAGCTTCTTTCCATCCGTAACGAACCACTACATTGGGAGATTCTGCCTATCAATCAAATCAATGCTAAACTTAATTTGATTGCATAAAGCCGCTGTTAGGCCGCCCCGCCTCAGATCTGTGGTCCAGACTCGAGTAGTTGAGCCTGCAGGCTCTTTGAGGCTTGCAATAACGATAGCGACTAGGTTTGAAGCGATTATGTATAGGCCTGACTCATAAGCTAAGCGGACACCTATATAAAGGCTTGAACCTTGTTAAAAATAAAATGTGGACGTTTTGGTCTGGCCTCCCTTGTTTGTTATGGTTGCACTCGTGCATTTGTCTAAAGGCGGAGGGAGGGCCGACTAATGCTCGTTGCCCACTCACTTGACCAAAACCCAAGAGACGTCAATATTTGAGGTGATGTTACATTGATAGCAATCTTGGGTCAAAACTTAAAGAGTACAATAAATTAAGTTGAGGGCGTTGTAACAAAAACAGGATTCCTGCGAACATGGAGCGCTATGGGTCCAAGAACCGACGGTTGTTTGGGCGGGGAAACACGCCATCTGTGGCCAACACCGCCAAATCTTAGTTGTGGATCTATCAAAAAAGGAAACATGTGTGATTCGGGCGTTGGATTGACGTTTGGAAGTAGACAACAAAGGTTAAGTTCGAGGGGAAGTGTCACTGCCAGCCTTTGTGGATCTTGTTGGGAGTTGATCTGATCGACTATTCGATTTCCTCGGCTTTTGAGTTTCATCCCGCACACCGAACATTCCCCCAGGAACGTGCACAAATACGCAGCCTTTACTTATATCTTTCGAAGAAAGAAAACGCACCATAACAAAAGTCATTTTTTTTACAGTTGCCTCCTAAAAGAAAACATTCTGCCGATAGAAACCCCACTGTTTGAACTTTTGCCACATCGTCACAACACAAACAACCATCATGGGTTACGCAAAGAACGATTCCAAGGCTGCAAATGCCTCGTCAGTCGAGATCCCCTTTGACATGCCCGTCATCGACTACAAGGGTATGCACGGTAGCCCGGAAGAGAGGGCAAAATGGTTGAAGGAGCTGGATAGGGGATTCCAGACTTATGGATTCTGCTATCTGTCTAATTCTACCATTCCCGAAGAACTGCTCGAGGAGGCATTTGAGTGGGTAAGTTGATCGGTCCGCTGATATTTCCTTCATGATGAGCTACTCTGCTAATAAAGCAATGATTAGTCACGTCGTCTATTTGCTCTCCCATTCGAGACAAAGATGAAGGCGGAGCACCCTGCATATGAAACCCCCTACAGTCATCGTGGTTATGCCAAGCAGGGAGTTGGTCACACTGTGCAGTTGCTTTTCGATCATGACGAGATCGAAAAGACCAAAATCACAGAGCCAGAGATCAAGGAGACTTTTGAACTGGGCAACGGTCTCCCAAACAGTGGGCTGGTCCCCAACAACTACGTTCCCGAGGAGGATCTGCCAGGGTTCCGAGCCTTCCACGAGAAATGGTTCGTCGAGTGCACCAAGCTAGCCCAGAGTCTGCTCAAGGACTGTGGTGACTCGCTGGGGCTCACGGACCCGGAGCTTTTTTGCAAGCAGCACTCAATGAACGACGCCCACATTAGCTTGATGCATTACCCCGAGATCTCCATCGAGCCCCTGCACAGCGGCAAGGCGGCCCGCCTGAACGCGCACACCGACTACGGCAGCCTGACCATGCTCTTCCAGGGCGAGATCGGCGGTCTCGAGGTGTACGACGGTGAGGTCTTCAAGCCCATCGTTCCCAAGAAGGGCACCATCATCCTCAACGTGGGCGACATGCTCGAGAGGCAGTCCAATGGCCGCTGGAAAAGCTCCCTGCACCGCGTGGTGGGCCCGCGTGAGATCATGATGCAGGAAGGCTTCGACCCCAAGGGCACCGTGATTGACAGGTATACCATTGTCTACTTTTGCCAGCCGGACGCCTCGGTCATGATCGAGACGGTGCCAGGTTGCGAGGAGGCGGGCGCCTGGAAGCCTACCATGGTCGGAGACTGGGGTGACAAGATGACTTCGCTCGAGTGGCTGCACAAGCGGTACCTGGCCGAGTTTCACTAAGTCCTCATGTATGATTGGTTATTCCTGGGTCAGCCATACTGTGTAGATAAACTTTTGTTAGTTCCTTTCGGGAAACAGCCAAGCAAGGCTTGAATTAGGTTGAACTCTCCCTATTCCGCACGCATAATTGGTGGGGACACTCGGTCCGACCCGCTGAGACTACAACGTAAGCGGTACAACCGGCCTACAAAGTAAAATACTCCTAGTCTACGCAGATACTGCAGACATTGCACATACCAATGGAACCCCTGAAAGACTCCAGCTGTGTACTTGCCACGTCGTTTATCCCTCATTTGTTGCACCACCAAAGAAAAAAATAACGCCCATTTGACTCAACACATCTCAACCCGTCTACGGATCCACAATCCAAGTGTTCGTGCGGAACTTACTGTGACCTCAAATTAAGCATATGATCACGATCCGGCGAAACAGTGAAACGGAACGAACTCGGTGTCACGGGACCTTATTTTGCCGCCGAACAAGCTTTTGTTACTGACTTGAGCACCTTCCTAATGTGCTGATCGGTGGATCCTGATGTGACGTGACATTGGATTTGACTCGATGTTGTTTTGCCTCTGTTCCAGCCCTGCTTGTAAGGAACTGGGGATGGATACCTCACCTGGCCTCCGCACGCTGTACCCCCTGCAACCCCGGGGCCTTGACCACGTAAGGTGAGCTATCACGCAAAACCATCGTCCAAGTTCCTCGCCCATCAACTGATCATGCATTTATCCCTCATCTTTGCATGGCCTTACAACTCTACAAGATGACAGGGCTGCCAGGGTCCTCTTGACTCGTACAGCCACTGCAACAGTCGCGACGACTTCCGGATGGGAAACGAAAGGAACAAAAAAAAAAGGAGACAACCAGCAAAGGATATTATTGCCGCACCCGAGTCATTACTTGCAGTGAGACATTCGGGTTGGGTCCAGACCTCTTTCGTATCTACCCAGGTGGCAAAACGCGACGACCGAGGTAGGGATCGGTCACGCAAATGGAGGGGCGATGCTGAGGTCGTACTGCGAGGTGTTTCCAGCTTTTAGGAATCGACGGTATGATCCTCGATATGGCCCGGTTGGAACTTGGTTAGAGTTAGGCTTGTGTTCTCTTTACTGGTACTGGAATGGACTGAATATAGCCCTCTGGTCTTTAATATATGGCATCTTGTATTGCTGAGCCGTGCACTCTAGGCCTGCGCTAGACTGCAATTTACTATACACTACACCAACCGGCACTAAAACATTTAGATATTCCTATTGCGTACACGCGCGGCCGTCTATCAATCTCTCCTACTCCGTCGGTAGTGCACTCACTACAGAAGTACAGAATATCCAAACAAGACTCAACTGCACGTCACACAGCTCCCTCTTCTTGATCTCTTCACTCCACAATGGCCGCCACAGCTCCCAAACCTCGGTTCACCTTCACCGAGCGTGCTGAGGCGGGCAAACTGTCCGACTCGGAAATACTCAACTCGGCCAATCCTGCCGGCTCTGAAATACCCAATGAGTCCGACGTCGTCGTTGCTGGCGGTGGTATTCATGGCCTCATTTATTCCATCCACGCTGCTAGGCACAATCCCGGCAATGTCAAGATCTCCGTGGTTGAGAAGGGTACCAAGCCCGGCTACAAGATTGGAGAGAGCACACTGCCACTCTTTGCAATGTGGTGCAAGATGAACGGTTTGACAGCCGAGCATCTCCTCCGAATCTTTGGCGTCAAGGATGGTCTATGCTTCTACTTCCTGGACCGCAATGACCCGTCAAGGTGCACAGACTTCCTGATCAACGGCACACCGGGACTGTACCTCAGCGGCTATCAGCTCGAGCGTCCCATAAGCGAGCTTCTTTTCACACTCATGGCCCAGCGGAGTGGCGTCAATGTCTACCACGGCAAGACCGTCGACTTTGGTGGATCCAAGGTCCAAGGGGGTTTAGGAAACAGCAACATCAAGGTGGGCCAGTCCAAGGGTCTCGGTGACAAGATCGTGGACGTGAACAGCTCGCTTCTGGTTGATGCAACCGGTCGCTTCCGCCAATATGCTTCCAAAAAGGCTCCTCTTCACCGTTTCGAGGGCTTCAACACGGACGCATTTTGGGGATACTTTACCTATCCCGAAGATGAGAGCAAGATTCCGTTCCGTCTCTATGAAGGCTGCCACACAAATCACCTTTGCTTCCCCGAAGGCTGGTTCTGGGTCATCCGCATCCTCTCATGGCAGGGTAACCCCACAGCCAAGCTCATGGACATGTTGACGTACCTCCTCGACTGTGCCGATGCTGGTGTGCCAGGTGACCAGATCCCCAGCACGGACGAGCTGGCAAAGATGTTTGGGCTCAAGTACCGCTGGGTCAAAAGTATCGGTGTTGCCGCTCGTAATGACGTCAAGTACCCGGAGGACCTGTCGTCGTACGGCTCCACCGAGGCCGAGCAAAAGTTTTACTACTTTGTGCGCAAGTACCCGCTCATCAACGAGTTCATGAGCAACTTTACCCTCATCGAGGACCTGTACGGCCCCAAGACGACCTGGTTCGTCCGCAAGACCCTGACATACCAATCCCCCGTCGTTTCAGGCGATGGCTGGCTCGCCATTGGTGACGCATGCGGCTTCACAAACCCGCTCCTGTCGCCGGGCATCAACGCCAACATGTCCACATCAACATATGCCGCCGAGCTCACCCACACCGCGTTCAAGGCGGCGCGCGAGGCCAGCGACGCCGCGGCGGTCGAGCAGTCGATTCGCCAGACGTTTGCGCCCTATGACAGCTTCACAAAGGAGCTGATCCCAGCGCTTGACAAGATGAATCGGTTCCAGTACGTCTGCTTCCGCGACCCCAGGTTGGGCCCGCAGGTGTCGTGCATCTGGCAGAACCTGGCCAGCGTGCTGGCTGGTTACGGTTCCATGCAGGGCAAGTTCACTCTTACGCGTGACACATTTCTCCGCTACGCCACGAACTGGAGGTGGGGTTCCAAGGTGCCCGAGTGGGACAAGGTCGCAGACAACACGATCAGGCTGCTGGGGCCCATCCCGCTCGACGAGGAAGTACCAGACGCCACGGTGCGCGAGGTCATTGACTTTTGCAACGAGGTCAAGAACTCGGTTATCGCGTCGCGCGAGCTCAACGTCCGCTGGTCTGGCATGTTCCGCTGCTACGACCAGCAGCTACAGTATCACGAGGACAAGGTTGACAATGATGGGTTCATGTGTCAGTGCTCTCAATGTTCTTCGTGGCTTGTACGGCGTCCTGACTGGAGGAGATGCTTTTCGTGCGGCAAGGAGCGCAGCGAACAAGAATCTATCGTTCTGTGGAACCCTCCAATGGCAGCCTGATGGTTTCACATTTGCGTCTTCCAGGTATTGCCTATGGATGTTATTAGATGTTTGGTTCAATACCTGTCTTTTTGCAATAGTACTTCGAATGAATCATGAACAAGCGTATATCAGGCCTATAGTGCCTTGCGTGCTGGTACTTCTTAGCGAAACCTTGCCAAAAATACCTTGACCTCTCCACCCTATGGTACCACGTAGAAGTCGTCAAAGTTACCTTTCCCTCTAGGCTAGATAACGAATTAAGGTTTGTCAACATTCACGCATTGTGGGTCCACGAGTCGCTTGCTGACTGATGAAGGGGCTACGAGGGGGACCAATAGGACAATCCCCCGCACTGCAAGTATCATGTCTGTCAAGGGGTATTCAGAATATCTCTCGATACGCGGGGTTCTATTGTCCTCCATCTTGCTGTTGCTGCAAGATATCGGGCCGTCACCATGCAACGCAAAACTTTGTCTATTTAACTTTTCTTATTGACCATCGTGCCACCAAGATGCAAAGACTTGCAGGATTGAAAACATGGCCAGGTCTGAAAGAAATAGAAATATCAAGGCGCTCAAAAGGCAAATATAAAGGTGGTCAGGGTAGTGTGGAGGTCGGGCGGAGGGCGGGCCGCGCAGTGCTTACTGGTACCGGCGGAATTTGTGGACATTTGTAATATGGACCGTGGTCTAGAACCAGCCAAAAGGCCAAGCCCCCGACGTTGGAGGGCTTGCAACTTTTTTCGCATCACAGCAACATGACTTTGCATCGGCCTCGGGCAGACCGGGGGAGGAGTTGAAAATGTGACAGTTCATTTGCTAAAAAGTCTTGGAACTCGGCGTTTGCGGACCCGATCATATCCCGAATGCAGAGCACTGGCGAAAATCTCGTACGACAACAAGAACATTCTACATCGGACAAGGGTGAAAAGTGGCAAAATGAACAAAAGGGATATGCATTGATAGTGTTGATCTAGTAACAATTCTTGAAGCACGCCAGCCCGTCGAGAATGGAGCCCTTGCCATTGTTTCGTACGCCAAGGTGAAGATCCTGCTTTCGACGGAGGTAGAAAGCGGTTAAAAGAGAACAAAAAAAGAAGCAGTGGCAATTTGGCGGTAGCCCTGTCTCTCGGAGGTGTGTGCATGAGAAGCCAGCCAAGCCCCGAGGATGGAGTGCTTGTGACTCCTTGCAGAACAACATGACGATGCTGCATCGGGTTGAGACAGGAAGGTCAAAAGCAACATAATTGAAATAATGACAAGGCTTTTGTGAATGATACGTCTCCTCAGACTCTTGTCCCAAATAGATGAACTAATGCGAAGTGAATAGTTCCACAATATGAGTGATCGTCAGTACAGAATAATAAAACTCACAACGAAAACGACACAGGAAACCCGAATATCTAGGATGACATGTGATTTTCACAGTAGACACGTAATATTTTACGCATTTCTATTCTTCCGCGGTCTCGATTTGTGATAGCAGTATATGTACATGTTTCGTCACAGGCTTTATGATTATCGCCTTGGCATATTGATGTCTATCTCTGGAAGATACGGACCGCGACAAGAAAAAAAACGATTCAGGCTCCTGCATACCACGCAGCCAAGATGCCCACATCCCCTTGGCATCTGCCTCATATAGCGCAACAAGGAATTAATTTACATCTTTCGGACTTGGCGAGGGTTCATAAGCCTTGAAGACAAGATGAGCAGAGTTGTTGTGTAGTTTCTCGCGTCCCGCCTATCACCCTTTATAGGCCGTTTCTTTGCGAGCAAATGTCTTTGAAGCTATGTGCGGAATATCGGCAGCTGTCACCTTTGCTCGGGATTCTGCGGCATATGCCACGGCGTATGCCACGAATGGTGTCACCGGTGTCATCCACGTCAACGGGAACGCTAGCCCAAATGAGCAGGCCAAGGGTGGGCCCCTCAAACACCATGAGCTTCGCAGCCAGCTAGAGGAAAGCCTCGATACCATTGCTCACAGGGGACCTGATGCCTCTGGTGTGTGGATCAGTGGTGACGGTGCAATTGGTGAGTCTCACATGGCCCCCCCCCCCCCTCGATGCGACTGTAGCCTACCTAGTCTAGTCCCTAAATATCAACTCCGTTAGCCCTGGGTCACAGGCGACTTGCCATCAACGACTTATCTCCGGATGGCGTGCAGCCTTTGCACAGCGACGATGGTAAGATCCATGCCGTTGTCAACGGGGAGGTCTATGACCACGAGGCCATCAGAGATCGGTGTATGAAAGAACATGGCTACAGATTCAGGGGTCACTGCGACAGCGAGGTGTTGATTGCTCTTTACAAGATTCATGGCGCACCCGGGTTCCTGGAGCACCTGCGAGGCGAGTTCGCCTTTGTCATCTACGATGAAAGAGATGGGCGAGTCATTGCCGCCAGGGACCGGTTCGGGATCAAACCCATGTTCTGGACGATACAAGGACAGGGCGCCAGCAAACGGTTCTTGTTCAGCTCAGAGATGAAGGGGTTCCTGGCTTTTGGTTGGCAACCGGAATGGAACGTTTACGGGCTAATTACTTCATCGGCCCTCCAAGCCGATAATACGGTCTTCAAGGATGTTTGGAACGTCAACCCTAGTGCCTGGATGGAGGTATCCAAAGATGGCCAAATCCAACATCACCAGTATTGGGACGCCGACTACAAAGATAAGGTCAGTAAGGCAGATTCGACCAATAATCTTTGTGCTTCCGCTCGCTCACTTCTGACGCCAAAATTGTCAGCACGAGGTGGAGAACCGACCTGTGGAAGAAATCATTGTGGAGGTTCGAAAGCACTTGGTAGAAGCAACCAGACTCCGCCTCCGCGCCGATGTCCCGGTCGGCATCTACCTTTCCGGAGGTATTGATTCGTCTACTGTTGCCGGAATAGTGACGCATCTTGTCCGTGAAGAAGGGGTCCGGTTCGGGAACCAGGATGCGACGAAACGGATCAAATGCTTCACGATTCAGTTCGGGGAATCTTCGGGATTTAATGAGGCTGGTAAAAGCCCCTTGTGTGGCTGGATGAACTGCCCAATAACGGTGTGACTGACATACACGGCTCTGACAGATATCGCTGAGCGCTCGGCTGAGTGGCTGGGACTCGAGATCATCAAAAAGGACATGAACGAGAGCGAGTTGGCAAAGCACTTTGCAGATGCAATCTACCACAGCGAGCATCACCACTTTGACCTGAACACGGTCGGCAAGTTCTGTCTGTCCACACAACCAAGGGAACATGGCGTGCCTGTTGTCCTCACGGGAGAGGGTGCAGATGAACACTTCGCTGGCTACCCTTTTCTTCTGCAGGACTTTCTCTTGGAGCGTGATCCCGCATGGCCGGCCTCCAAGCTGAATAAGGCCGATGACGTGCGCCTGGGCATGCACCGGGAACTGATAGATGATGTTGAAAAGACAATGGACCATATCGGCATGTTTGATCACGGGTGGAAAGGCAAGCCAGAGCAAGGAGCTTTGGTCGGATATGGAGGGCTAAAGTTGCAGCCAAGCGCAGACTTATTCGCGCCCTGGGTGAGGGAGAGGTGGGGACATATCGACATTAGAGACTCAGTGGCCACATCAATCCCGGCCGATGTCAGAGCCAAGATGGACAGTAGCTGGCACCCCTTGCACACGTCCCTCTGGCTCTACACCAAGTTAGCCCTCCCAAACATGATCCTGACCTGCCTGGGCGACCGCGCCGAGATGGCACATAGCATCGAGTCTCGGCCCCCTTTTCTAGACCACAAGCTGGTCGAGTACGTCAACGCGCTACCCCCGAGCTTGAAAATTGCGTACAGCCATGCCGAGGGTGAGGCCGTGGGCACCGGGTCGAGCATGTGGTGGCAGGACCTCAGCGCGGCGCGACAATCGCTGAGCGAGAAGTGGATCCTCAAGGAGGCCGCGAAGCCCTTCATCACGCAAGAGCTGTATGAACGGCGCAAGCATCCTTATACGGCTCCAGTCAAGTGGCCACGTGGCGGGCCCTTGAACCTTCTCATGGAGAACCTCATCACAGAGGAGACCGTCGAAAGGTTGGGATTTATAGACTGGGAGGACGCACGAAACTGGCTGAAAACCGCCTTTGGGGATGATGCCGACTCGCGGTCGTTTAGAAGACTGGTCATCATTGGATCCTGGGTCGTTCTAAGCCAGAGATTCAAAGTCAAGAAAGCTTCCGAGGAGCACTAGACGAACGGATGAAAACCGCTGTATGTCTAAGTAACACACCTCCGCCTCAGTCGACAGGCGGTGTTTATAAAAGCATTTTTTGCGGGCTATAATCCGCACTTTTAGTGGCTTCCTGTCACGCGATCTGCTCCAATCGAGTGAGTGACCTCCGTTCTGGTTCCTCTTGAGCATTCCAGCTCCCCCTATAATCAGCCTAGAACCCAGGGCGATGTTGTATGGGGGACGGCTGACTTGTAGCCACAAAAAACCGATCCACTCCGGTCCAAGTTGTGATGGAGTTCCAGACAATATCAGCCAAAGAGGGCTCCGCGATTAAGCGTGCCAGAATGATGGCTAGGGTCTCCAGGAGTATGTTTATCTTCTATCACTTCTCCGGCTTCACAAGTTCACTTCATAACTTGCAAAGCAAGAATTGAGGTTTTTATCAAATTGGGCAAAAGACAATGGAAAAACGAAACTGACTCCGTACATTGTCTTTGCCCCGCCACTCCCTCGTGCCCGAGAGCCATTTGTACCATTGGCACGATGTTCACAGGCAAACAGTTATATAAACCAGGATACGCAAGGCCGCACTTGGGAACCCACCCTTTAAGCTCTTCAAGACGAGCCGCTGCTCGGACACAGACTGAGAGCAGGGTCAAGCCTCTACGTACTGCTTCTTCAGGATGCTCAGGAAAAAAGCCGGGCGCTGTCAAACCAGGGACCTTTTTTTTGCAAACAGGTGGCCCAAATGTTTGCAGAGCTCCAGGCCCATCGGCCCGCGACAAATAGTCGCTGACACGGGTGATAAAAAAGCTGCCGTGCCAGTAAATGTTAAAACATAGTGAGGTTGATGGATGCTGGGCTGTGCTGGGGTAGAGCTTCAGGTTATACCCGCCTAAAACGAGGAGCGAGGGCTTGCGACCTCACCCGTCAGCTTGTCAGCTGGTTGGTTCCTTCTTAGGTTTTATCCGATGGATGAGAATTTTGCGGTAAGCTCAAAGGTTGTACAGCCCCAGCTCTCGCTTACGGAGGGGTCGGGCCTTGGCGGCTTTTACCTTATTCCACTTCTTTGTCCAACTTGTCGCTTGGCGTTTTTTTTTTCTTTTTTTCCCCCATTAAAGAATACTGGTCTCAGGGACACTGAGTTTCCACAACTTGCCCTGCCAGTACGTCTCTCGATTTGACAAATGCTTCAGTTCCGATGAGTCGTTGGCACGAGGATTGGTGCGTCGCGCCCAATGTTGTGGTTGTGCAGCCCGACGCAAAGCCCCGTTGCCACAACTGCCACAAATCGCCCGACATTGAGGATCTCAGGGCCAGCAGCATTGGGTCATCCTCGACAATCAAGCCTCCTCCTGATGAGCCACCTGGACAGCTGAACCTTTCCTGGCCGCCGACAGTCCCGTATGCAAAACCGCCTAGCCAAGATGGCGTAAAGTTGGTTTGCAGATTCGACGACGCGATCTTGAGCGACCCAACTTCGTTAGCTGCAGGACAGGGCCTCAGCAACAAAGTCCCTGTGAGTCCCTCCTCGTTGGTGTATGGCAAGCAACTTGCAGCCGACGAATTCCGTCTCTTGGTCCTCGAACCGCCCACCAACGAGGATGACCCAGTGCACGTCACACTCGAGACATATCACGACGACGACTGCCCCGAATACGAAACTGTTTCGTATACATGGGGTGGCGAAGAAGACGACGCAGCGCTTTGTCAGCCCGTCTACTTCGGCCCTGAGTGGGACATCATCTTCCAGACCACAAATTGTCATACCATGCTGTGTCACCTTCGACCAAAGAGGGGTGTCAGACTCCTTTGGGTCGACGCTCTCTGTATCAATCAAGGCGATGTGCAAGAGAGAGGGGTACAGGTTGCAAAAATGGGCAGCATATATGGCAGCTCACGGCGGGTCGTAGTCTTCCTCGGCCCGGATATCATCACCCCTCTCGCCCGTACAGCAAAGTACCCTGCTCGGCGTGGCCTCGAGGAGCTGGCACATAACAAAGTCGACCGTGAAAGCAAAGGCCTTCACTTTGTCCTGGAACGGAGGTATTTCGGTCGGATTTGGATATTGCAGGAATTGCTTCTACCGCGAGAACTGCTTATGCCCGTGTGGGACAAGGAGTACGTCGCCAACTATCGCTTATCTTCATTGATCCAAGAGCAAAATCCAGACTGGGACTGGAGTACCACAGCGGCCCCGTGGCTGGACAGGATCTCCCAAGGTCGACAATCCACTGCAGCCACGCATCTTCTCAGGCTTGCGGCAGGATGTGCGGCGTCGGACCCACGTGATCTAGTCTTTGGCCTTCTCGGTTTGCTCCCGATTAAATGGGGGCTCAAAGCTGACTACTCCCTCAGTGCCAGACACATCCACATTGGGTTTCTGGCACACTGCCTTTTGAAGTGCAGAGATGTCGGAGTCTTTCAGTTCGCAGGGCGACGGGATCTTACCTCACTACCTTCCTGGACGCACCCCATAGGTACAGGCAGCCGGGAAGCCGAGTGGCTACCTCTTGTGCCAAAGCGTCCTGGAAGAGGTGTACCGATGGGACTTGATGCTGATACTAGTGATGATGATGACGACGATGATGAGTTGCATAGCAATCCAACCGGCAACCGAGGCTTTTACTATTCCTTGCGAGTGGACATGTTAAATATCCCCGAGGACCTTGGCTGGTGGAATTCGGCCAGAGTCGACAGTATGGATGGCTCCCTAACTATGAAACTGGTCCATCTCATGCCCGTGTTGACCGAACCAAATATGGCTTTTAGCGATGCCGGCTTCACCCTTTACACTTTTACGCCTCCCCATAGTCAGGATCTCCGCCTTGGTCTCACTTCTCGGCACGACAACCAGGAATACGACACCGATGATGAAGAGGACGGGCCAATACTTTTCAAGGGAATCAGATTGGTTTGCCAGACAGCAGTTGGTGGAGCAGTCCTCGATTGGATTCCTGGACGAGATCACGTATTTGTTCTTAGCTCAGAGAGCTCGGAAGCAATTCCCTTGGTCCTGAGAAAAGTACCAGATCACCCGCAAGGCTATCGTCTGGTCGTGTGCGGTCATAGGCTGGACTTGATGTTCCAGTTCGACGACCATAGTGACTCGGCCGGCGGGTTCCTTTTCTCAAATCGATTTGGACTGCTGAGTGAAACCGTTCAGGACAGGCTGCGACTGATCGGAAACACCAGAGGGAGAGGCTTCCCTCTATTCCGTCAAGTTGTCACGACTTGGCTGAGTGGAGGATGGAGCATATTTTTCGACTCTGTAGAGGGTCACGAACCGTGTATCGACAGGATGCGGAGAGATTTGGTCCCAGAGCCGCCTCCTAGGCCCCAGAGCCTTGGACCCGTGCCAACCATCCTCGAAAATTATGATGAGCCAGACCCTCCCGTCGTGGACGCACCAAGGCCGGCGACACCCGCCATCAAACTCATCGTGACCGACATGACCAAGGATTCCGGCATGGGGCGCTTCTATAGGCAGGTTTGGCAGAGCTACAGGGGCCCGACGTCAACGTCACGCACCGCAGAGGAGTACTTGCGCCGGTTGCGAAACAAGTACACACTTATACCGACGGAAGAGGTGCGCTTCTGCCCCAACGCCTTTGATAAAGGAAGATGGAGTCCACCAAAAGGCGCTCCCGCTGCACCAGACTGGCCAGAAAACATCGTGGACGCTTATCGCATTGACGGTGGTGTATATGAGGTGACTATCTTTTGAAGGTTTGTGGGATGGGATCTGTGCTTTATATCATTGTGCTTCCTATATACCTAACCTACCTACCTATATTTCCCATCTGCTGGGCAAGAATCTGAAAATCCATGGATACGTAAGTGAAGAAGTTTTAAACCCAGAAAAGCAGCAAACTCTTTGACAAAAAAGAAAGACAAAAAAAAAAAGGAAAACAGGAAAATGTCATAAACTCCTCGTCGCCACACGATTTCCAGACCGCGGACATCCACTGCCAGCAGTCTACAAAAGCACAAAAAATTCAGCAGCAGCCACAAAATCCCAATTCCCTAACACCAAAGTTCAAACCCCCATCTCCCAATCATTGATCATCATGAATCATCAAGGCCTCGCTTCAGTCTTCCTCTCGTGCGAGCTGGACCGGTCAGCCCTCTCAGCGTGCATAGCCATGCCCTTCTCGATATCCTCGCTGCTGCTCCTCTTTTCATCAAACTCGTGTTGGCGGTGCACAACCTCTGGCGTGTTGCGCCTGGGCGCCAAGACGGCCGCCGCGACGTTGGGGAACAGCATGGTGGCGTCCTTGTCGCCGGCGGGGGCTCCCCAGGCGGGTGCGTCGTCGACCTTCCAGCCGTAGCGCACAAAGCGCTCCCTCACGTACTCGGTCATGCCGACGAAGCGGACCTCAACGTGCTTGCCGCCGTAACGGGTTATTTCCTTGACGAGGTTCTTGAGATGCGAACAGGCGGTGCTGTCGACGTGGTTGACGCGGCCAAAGTCGAGGATCACCAGGCCGATGGGCGGCAGCGCGTCCGGGTCCGTGATGCCGGCGCGGCGGCGCAGACGCAGGATGCGCTTCTCGGCCACGACGGACCAGTTGCGCTCCCGGACCTCGGGACCCTGGGCGCCGTGGTAGGCGGGCGCGTGGTAGGTCTGGACGGAGTCCAGGATGGCGGTGGTGCACATGTAGCTGTTGGGGAAAAAGAAGGAGTCGTTGAAGCGGAACACGTGCACGTCGCGCGCCTGAGGGGAGTCGGGGTGGGGGAGGTCACGGTCTGAAATGTCAGACGGGGCGGGGACGCCGGACGAGGTCACACGGGTGAAGGTCTGGCGGAGGATGCAGTAGAGGACGTTGAAGGCGACGGCGAGACCAATACCCATCTCGGTGTTGTAAAAGAGCGAGACCCAGAGGGCGATCATGGACGAGATGAAGTCGGCGAGCGACGTCTTCCAGTAGCGGTAAAAGTCCGAGGGTGGGTGAATGAGGGGCCACACGGCGGTGATGATGATGGCGGCCAAGGTGGCCTTGGGGATCCAGTACAGAGTGCCGACGAGGAAGTAGATGGAGATGAGCACGACGGCGGTGGTCATGACACCGGAGAGAGGGGACTTGACGTGGCACTGCGAGTTGACCGACGTCCGCGACATGGCACCACCGACACCCATGGCGTGGAAGAAGGAGTTGATAAAGTTGGTGACGCCAAAGTAGCAAAGCTCCTGGGACTGGTCGGGGACGTAGTCGTTCTTGACACCAAAGGCTCGCGCGATGGCCGAGTGCTCGACGGCGGCGGCGATGAAAAGAGCAATGGATCGGGTGGCGGTCTTCATGATCAGATCAGAGGGAGGCATGGCCGGTGGCTCTTGGCCGTCGGCCTTGACCTGGACAACCTCAAACATGTACTCCTTAGGAGTGGCCTTCTTGCCGTTGACGGCAAACGAGACACCGGTGAAAAGGACGAGGGTCAAGAAGGCACGGGTTATGGAGCAGAACCAAATGATCTTGTTCTTGTTGCTCCAGCGCTTACCCGTCTTCTCGAGAATGGTCATCATCAAGATACCGGTGAATCCAATGACACACGTCATCAGGCTTGCCCTTGGCAGGAAGGCGAACACGTCGTGGATCTGCTGTGCGGCGCCTGATCCGACGCCTTTGAGGCCAAGAAGTGATGGCATCTGGTTGAGGATGATGGTGATGGCGACAGCCGTGATGAAGCCGCTGAGAATGGGTAGGGAGATGAACTCGAGAAGCCATCCGAGCTTTAGGAAACCCAAGATCATGCCAAAGACGCCCATCCATAGGGCCATGGCCGAGGCGACTTGTGAAGGTGTGTATTCTTCTCCGAACTCATGGACACCCTCTGACGTGAGCAGACCGATTAGGGAGGTAGGACCGGTGGAAAGATCTGTTTGCAGGATGCTTGTTAGTCAGGCTTCCACTGCACAATTCGATCTGAGATCTGAGATATTGCCGGGTAACACGAAAGATTTTGGAAAAACTCACCCTTTGTGGTTCCCATAATGGCATAGATGCTCGCCGGCAGCCACGAAGACATCAACCCGTACTCGACGGGGATCTCGGCAATTTTGGCATAGGCCAGACCCTGGGGGATCAACATCAAACCCAGAGTGAGGCCGGCGATGGCGTCGTTGATGAGCCATCGTGGGTTGTACTTTGGAAGCCAGCCGATGATGGGCGCCTTGTCGAGGAGGTACTGGACCGAGGCCTCGGGAAATTCCTTGATGCCCCTGCGGGACAGACGCCCGGCCTTTTTCCAAGTCACATCCTCTCGGATGTCCTGCTTCGCCGCGTCGACGTACTTGGACATGTTTGCGATATTGCGTTGAAAGGGCGGCTCAGATGGCGGCTAGATCAAGGGGGCTTGTGTTGGTGTGTTTGAGAGAGGGAGATAAAGAGGCGCTTAGTCTGGCTGGCACCTGTTTCTTTGTGGCGGTGACGGCAAAAAGTTCTTTGGGTATACCAGTACCAGTTTTTGCAGAAAGACTGCAAGGTGAGAAAAGGCAGCACAGCAGCGGCAGAAAAAGGGGGAAGAAGGAAAAGGAAAGACTGATCGCTCAAGATCTGTCCCGAATGACACCACACAGCAAGAAATCCAAAATGGTCAAGATGTTGATGATGAGATTGTGCAAAGGGTAGAGATGTCGACATGTGGGATGCAGCCCTTCAACCTTTTTGTATCTCGTTCCCCTCCAACAGATACTTGCATGTCTCTTGACTCGGATGTGCTAAGGACCAAGGTGTAAGCAGGTGTGCTACAGTACTGCCCGGTAGTACTGCGGTTCGAAGAAACCCAGCGGCAAGGAAAAGAATGTGTTTGCCCTTCCTTTGGTCTACCAGTTCATGTACCTGTCACTGGTTTGACCAAGCATACTCCCTACCTCGTGGCGACAAGGCACCCCCAAGACCCCTCCTCCTTGCCCCTCACTCTATCAATCTATGCAACCCATCCCACGGTTGGCTGTTCTTGATTCTCGAATGCGACAGGATCCAGACATGACGCTTTTTTTTTCTTTGATCTTCCCCTGGGTATACCCCTTCCCGTGGTCGGGTAATGCCTACCACGGAGCAGCGTCGGCATTTCCTGTTGATGATCCCATCCATCCATCCGCCAGATACAGTGTTTTGTGCCATTACAAAAGTATTTTGCTTCTGTTCAAAGTTAAGGTGTGTGTGTGTGGTGGTTAATAACGGTGCATGTACGCGGCCATCAATGTACTCTTGGGTACTACTCTACGATTAGTACGAATGCTTGCCCTCCTGCATCTTGGGACCGACTTTATGGAGGGTCGCATCAAGGATTGGTTGGGCTTGTCGCAATATTTCGTCATGGAGGGTTGACCAGGGGAGGGGTGGTCGGTTTTTCTTGCCTGCACAAGGTCAACTTTGTTTTTTTTGGCTCCTCTCTCTCTCTCTCTCACACACAAGAAAACAAAAATACTGAACCTTGTCCACACCACCTTGGATTGCCGGTAAAGATATGAGAACCGGAGCAGTCAGGTTGTAGATCCGAGCATGGATGATGTTGGACGGTCGATCCAATGATAGGTGATGGCGAGTCGATATGTGTGTTTCGACCACAGCAAAAAAAGAAAAAAAGAGAAAAAAAAGAAAACAAGGTACTCTTGAGAAGTTTTGGGGCTGAGAGTGAAAGGAGTCATTGAGTCAGCAAAAAAGACATGGGATGGAACGGGAGAAACCTAGGAATACAGTTTCTTTTTTTTCATGTTCTTTTCTGAGCCAAACTCAGGGGCTAACCATTCCGATGCACTGGCTACCAGCTGCTAAGGACATTTTCTTTCTTTCTTTCTCCCCTTCTTTTCCTTCCCCTCGTCACTGTCAAGTTACCTATTCGGGAAGCCCATAACCTGGTGCTTATTGTGACGGAGCTTTTCCTTACGTGGGCAAGCGGGGTTATTCGGGTCTCCCGGCCTTGTTTCCCACCTACCACGTATTTATGTGTGCTCTGAAGCTGGAAGATGAGTGGTTGACGCACTGATGGCACTGTAGCGGGTCTCCTTTCATGTATGTTGTATGTAGGTACCCAGCAAAGCTAATGAGTGAATATCTTCTCCTAGCAAATCATTTCAGTACTATGCAGTGACAAAGTTTGATATTTAATCGGTAATGGGACGGTCTGAACGTTAGTCGGATCCATAAGGCGGCATTCATTATCCGCAATCCTACAGTAGTGAATACCAGTTTATTTCCCCTTTCTTCCAGCTTGCTCCACCCAAGACGGATTTAACGAACCGGCCAAGGAATCGGCCAAGACTGGAGGCGCGATCGTGGGGGAAATAATTTTGACAATAATAATTTTCTGCAAGCCAAGCCTCAAACAAACAAAGCAATGGTTCAAACAAACAGCTTGGCTTGACAGTTCCTCTTTGTTATTCTTTGTGGACCAGCTGGAAACCGGCGGGCCGCTTTGCTTGGAGAAGACAAGTGCGAAGCGGGGGGGGGCGCCCTATAGTGCTTCTTTGTTGAAGGCCAAGGGGCCAAGGATTGCGGGGGATAGCATGGGTGTACCTTGTCTAGCCCTTACTTAGGGTCTCCACAAACGTTGGACATAGCAATTGCATGGGTATACGGACGGGGGTGCAACCACGCTCCGACGTCGTTGTGTGTTACGGTACCCCTTCGGAGGAACCGTCCTTTTGGGGCCAGCCGGGTTGATGGTGGTGGATCAATTCTGACCCTCCCCAATGTGTGGTACATAACGGCATAATGTTTTGCCACTCCTTTTGAGACCAGCAACTCGCACCTATTAAGACGCACGGTTGTGGTAGAGCCCAAAGCTCTATTAACTATAAAACCATGTCTAAGAGGAAACAAGTCATGAACTACAGTAAATGCCTCGAAAAAGAGGCTCAGCCACAAAGCTTGTGGATGCTTTTTTGTTCTTCCCCCTTAAACCGCGCCTAATGAAAGCTGCCTTGTCCTTGCTCCGGCCCCATTGACTTTTGCCGGCGCTTGTTACATGTCTAGTTGTAAAGTGTGTCAATCTCTGCAGAATGCAGTGTTCTGGTAGGTTGGCTTCAATATCAACCCTATCTAGCAACCTGCTTAATTAGGTTATCTGCCCTATGCCTTGTTGTTCCATGCAATGTTGACATTGTCACTCAACCATCTGTTGCTGTAATGCGTGGTTATCGCATCCACAAGTGGACGCCGCCGATCTTTGTTGTTCTCATTGGACGTCCATCACTCTGACGGCATATCACGGGTGGATCAAGCGCGGCACTGCAACCCTCTCCCTGCTCTACTTTCCTGTTGAGGTCTTTATTTGTTGTCACTCGGTGGAGGACTGGTCACTAGAGTGTCTTTTCTTTTTTCTGTTCGTACGAGTGGGAGCAATGCACTTGTTAGTCAGCCATCATCGACTGGAGCCTGGACCTCCTGGCCTTGCCACCATGAAACACATGGCTGTGGTTGGTGGAGGCCTGGAGGGTGGCATGATGGTGTTGATTAAGGAGCCTAAGCGAAGCTAGCCTAGATATCAGACGATTGTGATGTTCAGCCTTGACATGTTCGTCCCACACACAATGATTTTCAGTTGATAACGAAGTTTGGTAGGCTGGGACATTATTGGCAGTGGCGATGCCATGGTTGAGACGAGATGAGAATGGTTCTTGGTCCATTCCCTATCCTTCCTTTCAATTCTAGTATGGAGCAGGCATTCAACTGGTTCACCGAAAGCAAGGACAGACATCGCTTGGAATCACCCTCTGCCGGTTTCACGAGTGGATAGTGAGAGAATTATACAAGTAGGAAAAAGTCAATCTTGACATGATGACTTGTATAGAGTCTTTAGTGAACGAGAGGCAGTGCAAGTTTAATAAAGGGAATCGGAAGGAATAGGGGCTCGTCTTAGGTATAGTGATCTCTGGAGAACGGAAGGTTCAAAGTCCGTGTAATCTAGCCGGCCATTTATCTGCATATCATCGTGTCCAGAAACGGACAAGCCTCTTTCAATGACTGGACTCTGTCTGCATCCTGTGCGACTGAACGCCGAAGTCCGAACAGGTTTGAACAGCTCACTGGATGTAATAGTTAGTTCACAACTAATGCAAGACGAGTCACTTGCCTCTCTATACGTATCTATCCTTGTTATCATGGATTATCGTCAAGAATTCAAGTCTTGACACAAAGACCTTGGTTTGATTTCCTGCTGCAGTGTATTGTTGCATAGACTCTGTTGAGATATATTCAAAGTGGCAGTGTTGCGGGTGGATCTTCCCTTGTCCCGGTTGAACTGTTGACTATGCCATTCCGGATTTGAAATCAAAGGTGCGGTCGACCTGTTCGTATCGTACGTTGCGACTGAATCGATGTAGAAACCTGCCGTGCTTGGATTCCGTTCGACCTTCTCTTGCTTGAGTCTCACACCCCTTTTTTCATAATTCCCCCTCTTTTTCTTAGCCAGTCTTCTCAGCCTCTCTTTGCTCCAACGGGTCTTCCTTGCAGGTCTTGTCGACAAGACGCTGGTCACGACACGTGAGGAGGTTTCTGCAGTTTATTCATCTGTAATAGGCTGAACCGATGATTATGGAGGTCATTGTGCAGTCTTTCCAGAGCCTGCTGTCAAGGGGCTCGGTCGAGGAATTTTGGCGATGCAGTCGAACTCGCCACCGAGTAGAGATCGTTCGTTAAGTGTGATTTGAAAACACAGCGTCCGGACTTTGTCTTGTACTGGTTCCATTTTCTAGTTCTTCTTTCTCACCGTCTTGGATTAGACAGAGTTAGTCTAATCTATATATCTTCTGTCAATTTCAAAGATAAGGCCACAATGTACAATCTACAGTGGGTTATGGCACGAAAGCCGAGGCAGCTTCTCGGAAACTCTCGGGCGAGGCAGTACTCTCTCTCCCTCTCTCTTCGTGTCTCTCTCGGAATCACAACACCGCCGACAGCAGTTGCGCGATTCCTTTCCTCATCTCATCCCGACGAAGTCCGAAGTCATCAGCGAGCTCGGATAGATGGCGAGCCAGGAGCGAGAGACACCATGGCCCACCAGCCACTTGGCATTCCGTAGTCACGCCGCACGTCGCACGCCTTCTCACCAAAGTATCCCCCCTCACTACGTTTACAAGCGTATTTTTATTAGAGTATCCCGCCAAGATCCACCCAAGACCGTTTTAGACCAGAGCCTCCAGCAGGCCAAGACGGGCCAGGCAAGCCAGGCGAGAAGAAAAGAAAAGGGTGTGAAGAGCAAGGGACTATTGGGGGGGACCAACCAGTAGACGTCACCACGCGATTAGGCAGCGTCCGTCTTCCCCGCACGTAGTGGTTGCATACCTTCCTAAAAGGCCCATCCACACCCCTTCAAAACCTCGGATGCGGCTGCGCTAAGTATAAACCACTTGGCTATTTATCAGCTCGGTCTTCGCTGATGCTTCGGTGATCGCCCGGTGTTTGTTTTGTTGTCGTGATGGCTGCTTGCGTCACTGAGATGAGAGCCGAGATGTGATTACCAGGAAAGGAGAATCTGGGAAACCAAGCTTCAGAACTATTTTATACAGCATCGTGGGATTCGTTTGTTTTTAGCACCGGTGTGAACAGTGTGATCACGGGTGGACATCCGCAGGTATACGAAAAAGCGCAAACATGACACGTGACTGTAACTTTATCCACAAGCCAAGTCCAACGATGTACAGGTGGAATGGAGGATTGCATGCCGTAGAGTTCCCTTCAAGAGCTTGGCGCCTACAAAACCCTTGTGTGGCCCGATGCCAACATTGGGCGAGCACTCACATTGGACCCTCATCCAGACCATGCCAAGTTTTTCCTCACGTGCTCGGAGGTAAAGACCCTCCAAAATGCAGTCGTTGGGTGGTATGTGATTCGCATGGTGCCCCTTGGGAAGACGACAGCACACAGCACGATTGACAGGCTGACACCACCAGATCTAAGCTGACCCACACTGTCATGATAATACCGACATTTATGCCAGACCAGGTGTTTTGGAGCCGCCATCAAAAGCTGCAAGGAACTTGGGATGAGTTACAGTTCCCCTTTAACCAATAGTCAGGACTAACTTTGAACCATACCGCGTCAATTTGCAAACGGGGCAGACCATGGGATGAGAGAATAGGGGGGGAAACAGAAACGAGCTGGGGTTATGCTTGCTGACAGCTGGAGAGTGGGAACAAATCCTGACCCCAACTGGCAGCAGATATGGGGAGGGGGGTCCCATCGGGGCTTTGCCTGGGCGCTACATCGCTTTTGCGGGGTAACAAGCTCTCGCTTGACTCCTCAAGCTCTTTTTTACACTCCGAAACCTCCACTGTGGGCTTTTGGCCGTTGGGATGCCCAGCACATTGCAAGGGAGGGAGAGAAGGAGAGAAACGACAAAAAAAGGGGGGTTTGAAAAAAATAAAAAGTCCACTTACCACAAATGGACTTTGTTCATATGCGTTGAAGCTACAGGATTCGATAGGTCTGGATGCGCCGAGCGACGAAACAACCACCAACCAAGCCCCCCCCCCCCCCCCCGACGGGCCCACTTGTTGGAAGTGCAAATCGATGCTGGGAGAGGCGAGCTTACCTTGCCTCGCGAAGTACTTGCTGGTCTCGGCATCTAGAGTGCCGGTCTTGTTTACATTGCTTGGGCTTTTGCGGGGCGGATATCATCCCGTGGCTCTTTTTTTGGCAGCTGGCAGTTGGGGGCAAGATAGGCTCGGTGCGTACCCTATGTGACTTGGAGCCATCAACGCCGAGATCTGGGGCTTTACGAGGAAAAAAAACTCCACTCGCTTCTGCAGTCAGGCGGAGTGTTCTTGGGACAGTGCATGCAGCTTGCTGACGTGGTGAAGTGGTTGAGGCGATTCCCAAGTGCCGTTATCCGAGCTTGGGTGGTAATGTATCAGTGCAGATGTGTAAGTTGCTTCAGAGTTGTTCGTCTACTCGGTTGGTCGATTCACCCATTCCTGTGAGGATATCAAATGTACGTTTAGTCAGCTGGCCCAGTGAGTCCCGTGAAGAATAGTAGATGCAGGCAGTTCAATCAAGGTTCAATGAAGATTGGGGTCAGGTTGTCTGTTATTTTTCAAGTTATTTTGGCATTCATGACTGTTATGTACCCTAGGCTAGGAAAACGTCTGATAGACTACAGATTATCGCAGGCATTGTTTCCAACAAAAATTCTCACGTCCCAAATGGTAGTTCCAAATTGCGCCCCTATTTCATAATATTAAACGCCATCACTTCACAGCTCGTTGATGTTGCTCTCACCACCCTCCCGCCTGGCCTGCTCACGGTCAAACTCGTCAAAGGAAACGTCGGACTTGGTGATGGGGTCCTTCTTGGGGTTCTCGACCTCCTTGAGGAACTTGGCAGCAGCCTCGGGGTCCTCGGAGAAGAGGTGGTCGACAATCATCTTCTTGGGCGACTCGCCAAGCCACTGGAAGAGCGAAAAGTCGCGGAACTCGTCGGCACGGAAGACCTCGAGCATCTCGAGGGGTTCGTCGCCAATGTTCTCGACAAAGTGACCCATGTTGCGCGGGACGATGCCGACGTCTCCGGGCTGGTAGTTGAAGGTGCGGGCGGTGCCCTCGGCGGCAAAGATGGTGACGCGGGCCTTACCGCTGATGAAAAAGGACCATTCGTCGGCGTTGGGGTGCCAGTGCATCTCGCGGATCGCGCCGGGCTCGATGATGGCGTGCGCGGCTGCGATGGTCTTGGAAATGGGGAAGTTCTTGGAGTCGGTCACGCGAACCTGACCACCCGAGGTCTTCTCGGGCGTCTGGTCCAACATCTTGTGGCTGAACTTGTACTTGGACTTTTTGACGTTGCTGCCCTTGGGGCGCTCCTCGTCGACGGAGCCTGGGATCTGGCCCTGGAAGATGTACTTCTCGCCCTTGGGCAGGTGGGCAAAAATCTGCGGGTCGAGGTGGAAGTTCTTGCTAATAACGCTCTTGGGGGTGTGGGCGAGCCAGTCGGTCAGGATAAAAGTCGACTCCTCAGAGAAGCGGCCGTCGTCAAAAACGAGCAGGAACTCGGTACCGTTCTCGCTAAGGCCCTGGAGGGAGTGAGGCACACCGCTGGGGAAGTACCAGAGGTCGCCTTTCTTGAGGTCGTCGACAAAGTTGCCACCCTCGTAGTCGATTCCGGTGATGCGGACCTCACCGTCGAGGACGTAGGCCCACTCGGCCTCCTTGTGCCAGTGGAGCTCACGGTAGACACCCTTACCGAGGCGCATGTTTACCGAGGCGAGCTCGGAGCTGGTGCCAAGCTCGCGGACGGTGGTCTGGCGGGTCCAGCCGCCCTCCTCAATGCGGATGTGCGAGTCGGCAAAGGACCAGCGCATGTTTGCGACGTTGCCAGAGTCGGTGCTGGGCGGGCGGACCAGGTCAGGCGACTGGCGCGAGCGCTCCTTGTTCCAGGGCCCGAGGACGGACGCGCCCAGGCCATTGCGGTAAGGCAGAGGGTCAAGGTCCTCCTTGTCAGGGTTGATGAAGCGGTCGAGGGGGTCGCGGTGGTTCGGCGTGTAGGGGGTACCCTTCTCGTCGTACTTGTCCTTGATCGAGGCCTTCTTATTAAAGGTGTAGTACTTGTCGTCGAGCTCCAGGCCCTTTGCAAGACGCTGCTGAGGGCTGTCGCGGTGCGGGACTGCCGCTACCAGAGCTCCGAGCCAGAGCGAGGCCGCTGCCAACTGAGTGACGCGCATACTGGCGGTGGGTTTGTGTGTGTTTGGGAATAAAGACAAGATGTGAACAAAAGAAAGAATTGCAGAAAATGACAGAGCAAGTGTCTGTCTTTTTGTCTAACTGCTGTTTTGTTTTGTTTTTCTTTGTCAAAAAACGATCACCTTGTTCCCAGAACAAAGTCCAAACAGACTTGGGATGATGGCAAAAGAGCTGGTTCTTTTCTTGCAATCAAGACAAGAATTGACGAGAACCAAAGGGTAGCTGGCACGTGCGGAGCTTGTATGACTTGCGAGGGCGTCGCCTTATATCGTCATCCATCATCGGAGGAGCTCGGCATGAGCAATTGCAAGGGAAAATGGTTGGGTAATTGCCTGATAAAATTCTGGAGCTTCTTTGCTACTCTCCATGCCAACCCACACCCACCCGCCAATCACGCAGACCGTAGTCCGGTCGGATCTATATCGGATGAGAATCCTGGGCGTACAGTACCACGTAAAGAGCTAGCTCTACCCATTGAGTTTTCTTTCAGGGTCAAGCATTGGACAATCGCCTCGAGTCCAATTCCACTGCAGCCGGACAAAAAAAAACAAAACAAAACATAAGGATAAAAAAAAACTGCAGTAGCTCTGCCTCTTTCGGCTTCAAGCTCCCCCTCAGGCTTGTTAGCCGCTGGTCACACCCCTGGAGCTTTACGTAGCACTGGCGCATTTGCCCCTTTCGATTCCCCTCACTAGCCCCGCACTCCAGCACTTTGTCGACAACAAGGCACATCAATCCAGGACTGACTCGCCCAGTCATGTCATGGCTTCAGGTACAGTACAGGGCCTGCAGCCGCCTACCTCACTCAGCAAGCCCAGCTCCACAAGGTCTGGGCTGTTTCCCTCCACCCCACCGGCACATTCTCCCCGAGCATCTTCTATCGATTGGAAATTTCGATGGAAACGGCACAAGGCACAAGAGAAACCCACGCCAAGCAATAGTGCTGACAGTCTCTTTTACAGAACCCCTCGAACATCCAAGCAACCAAGCAAGCATTGAGCATTGCACGCGTAACAAAGCACACGCCCTTGTCAAATTTCCCGAGACATATCCGAAGTTTGCCGGCATTAGCCAAGTACCATGCGGTCACACCCATCCTGTCGTTGCACCTTGGCCATCAACAGCCAATCGAGACCTAGCAACCTCGTCAGGGCTGCATCAATGTCAATGGCACCTCGAAGAGCTGCCGTATAGTACAACCATCATATTGCGACGTTCCGTTTCCCCATGCAGTACAGACAGTCATTTTTATTTTTATTTTCTAAATTCCATCCAGCTTCCAAGATGTCGATTGATGCAAAGAAAAAGGCTAGTCGACACCCAAAACACCTTCCCCGCGCCTTGGAAATAACAGTCTTGGCTTTGGGCGCAGGTTTGGTTGCGTCACGCCCAGGAAACCGATGCCGGGTCCGGCGTAAAGTTTTATGGGCTGGGCCTGGAGCAGCGTATTGAAGAGAAGAGGGATTGAAAAACCCACCGTGATTGGAACAGTTACTCCGCTGGAGATCAGTGCTGAATCGGGGATATGGCCATGCTAGCCATTACCGTACAGCGCGGCGAGACCCACCAGAGCTCCAGAACCGGGTTCCCGTTCGCTTACTGCCAGCCCAACTTGTTTGATGAAACTGAAAATCTAGAGCTCCGAGCTTGCGCGTCGTGACAAAAGAATTTGCGCCTGCTCCGAATTTTTACTTGTGCTGCATTCTTTTCGTCCTCCTGCCGCCATTCAATTAATAGGTACCCCGCTGGTCTTCATTGCCAACACGTCAAAATCAGGCCATTCTGGAATTGGCATTACTTTTTTTTTTGTCGGCGACACTGTTAGTTTGTGACGAGTGACAGCAACAGCGCACTAATTACGTGCAGAAGCAGGAACCACGGCAAATAGCCCATACTGGTAGGTACCGTGCCTGGCTAGAGCGAATCGTCTACGGCGCCGCATCGTGAACGGCAGCACGTGCCTTTCTACTTCTTTCACTTGCCATTGCTAACTAACAAAAAATTTGATACAATGTAGCTCACCAAGCAAAGCCAATTTACCTCTCCAAAACGGTTCTCCAGTAGGACACGGTAAGAAAAAAACAAAAAAAATGAGCGGCTATGGAGCCACGGGCATCACGCCCCGCGCAGGAGGCTTTGGTGATTCGGAGCAGCAGCCACTCCTCGGCAACGGCAATGGCAACGGCACCCTCAGTCCAAAGTCGGCCAGCATCCGTGAGAAGCTAAACGCCGACGTCCGTCGCGGCTGGTCCGACATTGTCCTGCTCTTCTGCTATGTCATCACTGGTCTGCTGGACAGTTCCTCCATTTCCGTCTGGGGATCTTTCGTCTCGATGCAAACCGGTAAGTAAACCTACCTGGCCTCCTGGTATCGACGCATCAGCCAGTGCCGCTGAGCTGACACCAGCAAACCCACAGGAAACACGGTCTACATTGGCCTGGGTCTCGCCGCACCTACCGAGTCGACGCGCTGGATCAAGTCTGGCACTTCTCTCATCTTCTTCTGCCTCGGCTCCTTTTGCTTCAGCCGCTTCCACCGCTACTTTGGCCAAAAGAAACGATGGGTGCTTGTCGCTTCCTTTGCCATCCAGATGCTGCTGTGTACCGCCGCGGCCGTGATCCTGACCTTTGGCCCCAAGACGGATGAGCACGCCATTAACTGGTCCGTCCTGGTGCCCATCGCGCTCATCGCTTTCCAGGCCTGCGGTCAGTGCATCACCAGCCGCGCCCTCAAGTTCAACGCCCTCACTTCGGTCGTCCTCACCAGCATATACTGCGATCTTTTCAGCGACCAGAACTTGTTTGCCGTGAGGAACGTCGAGCGCAACCAGCGCACCGCCGCACCGCTGCTCCTGCTGTTTGGTGCTTGCTGTGGAGGCCTCCTTGCGCACACTTCATTCGGCATCGCCGCTGCTCTGTGGACTGCCGCGTTCCTCAAGGGTTGCATCGTCATCTCGTGGTTCTTGTGGCCTGCCGAGGAGGCTTAAAAGATTTGCTAGCTTGGCGGATCGGCTCAAGGTCGAAGGGATAAGTATGTGTTGGGCCAGCTTGTCCTGGTTACCATTTGTCAATTGCTTCTGGGACGTCGTTCCAATCGGCTTTTACAGGAGAGGGGTTGCTTCTGACCGGCGGCTCCGCTTGGAGGCTCGTCCGTGGATCCCGTGGCGCGGATTCAGTCTGTCCAATAGTGCGGGATACCCTCAACCTACCTAGCTACCCAGGTTCATATTAGGTATATCAAAAGTGTCATGTCAGCTGTCGTTATCATTGTGCTGCTTTCGCCCCACGTTGGTGATTCGGATTGTTCTCCAACTTTCATACCTTACCTTACTCCAAACCTTCGCCCAGTGAATCGCGCCACCGGGGCGATCCCCAAGCTTCTTCATTGTTTATCATCGGCTTTTATCGGCGTCGCAATCAAGTCAATCAATAGATATGACACTGCCCAGTACATACATTGTCATGGTGATGTGGGGACCCTAGAGTCGTGGGGTAGTTGTTGGTTAAAATTAGTTTAGAGCTTTGTCACTGAGCTCTCGCGCAATCGATTCGAGTCGATCACGCCATCCGTCCATGGATTGCACACCATGATCCAGTTACAGTTGCAGCTGTTCCGATATTGACCAGTTTAGATGCATTACGCCATCAGTAAAACTAGTACTGTAGGAAAAGTCTGGGGATTGAGTGATTTGTAACCCGACACCGATCAAAACCAAGACATCTTTTAGGTTATATATCGTTTTGCAACGGTTGCTCCTTGTTGCCAGCTCGTCCTCCTCGTCATTCAAAAATTTCACTCTCCAATTAAACCAATCATACAACACTGCGCTCCTTCAGACGCCAACCCATCACATTACACAATGGCACCCGGCGCACTCGTCTCGGAGCCTCCGTCGGCGATCAACATCGCGACAAAGAAGCCCTCCAACACCATCCCTTCCAACAACCAAGCCGACCGCTCCATCTTCCCAGATGGCATCCGCACGTCGGGCCAGCACAACCCCATCTACTCCCTTCTAAGACCCTACCAAGACTTTCCCAAATCCATCACCGGCCCCACGGTCTGGCAAAAGGAGCAGTTTGAAGCCGACGCTACCTCTTGGACACACCGCTTCACCCCGTCAGAGATCTCTGAGCTCGGCGCAACGGCCGACGCCTTTATCGCAAGCGGCGTCGACCTGACGGGCATCTCCAAGACCAACTTCCCCCTACCGACGCTGCACAGGACGCTGGACGCGCTGCGCGCCGATCTCCTGGACGGCAAGGGCTTTGTGCTGTTCAAGGGCTTTCCGGCCACAGAATGGGGTCCACAGAAGACGGCAACGGCGTACATGGGCCTGGGCACGCACCTGGGGTACTTTGTATCGCAGAACGGGCGCGGCCACGTGCTGGGCCACGTCAAGGACGTTGGCGACGACGCGGGCCAGATCCACCGCGTGCGCATCTACCGCACCGCGGCGAGGCAGTTCTTCCACGCCGACGACGGCGACGTCGTGGGCCTGCTGTGCGTGCACCGCGCCGCCGAAGGTGGCGAGTCGGACCTGGTCAGCGTACACGCCGTGTGGAACGAGCTGCAGCAGAGGCATCCGGACGTGGCAGAGCTGCTGACCCAGCCGATTTGGTATTTTGACAGAAAGGGAGAGGTGAGCGAGGGGCAGGAGGAGTGGACCAGACAGCCCGTGTTTTATCTCGAGCCGGGAGGAAAGGGAAGGTTGTACTGCAAGTTTGACCCGTACTACGTCCGCAGCTTGACGAGGTTCTCGGACAAGGGGATCATCCCGCCGCTGAGCGAGGAGCAGAAGCGGGCGATTGAGATCCTGGAGGATACGTGCCAGAGGCTGGCCCTGCACATGATCCTGGACGTTGGAGACATTCAGTTCCTGAGCAACGCGCACATATTACACGCGAGGACGGCGTACAAAGGTGAGCTAATGTGGTTTGGCTGGTTACTGTGCTTTTGTTCTTTGATGGGGAGACCTCGCTAATTCGTGATACCATGGCTCGTTGCAGACTTTCCGCCGCCAGCTCCAAGGAGACACCTTCTTCGTCTGTGGTTATCGACGCCGGATAATGAAGGCGGTTGGGTGCTGCCATTCCCCGACAGTGGAGAGAAGAAACGAGGCGGTATCCAAGTCAACAATACACCGCCACGATGCCCACTTGATGCCGAATAGGAATGGGTTTGGGTATCACCTTTGCATAGGGCCGGTTACGACACATACGACTTTTTACATATTCCTCGATTTCTTTCTTCTAGCGTCGCAAAAATACAGTACAGCTATTGTTCAAGTTGAAGAGTTTTGCAGCTTGTGTCTTGCTTGATGTGAGCTACGTGACAAATGTTGCGTCTATGACATTGTTATGGCGAACCATCCCAGCAAAGCTCGTGGAAGTTTCTGGCAAGAATCGCCACCATGAAACTGTTCATCGCCTCGCCATAGTTGTTTGTGCTGGCAGAGGTTGGTCCAGTTCTAGTTCTGGATTAGATAGCACGTTGCCAAGCCCTCATTGAAGCCTCTCCTCGGTACTTTTGAGGACTATCCGTAATCGGTACAAAAGCCAAGCCCGGAAAGAAAAGAATGAAAGATTTCGATGTGCTTCTCCGTGGGGTGCTTCTGCATGGTAAACGACGAATTTCTAAGCTTGTCGTCGTGTTGTGGTGGATGTGGGTTTGGTGGCATTTCTGCAACTCTAGCTTATCTGTTCGCCATGCGAGATGAAAATTGCGCCATCGTGGGGAAGTTGCACCACATTGGTTGGGTTGGGAATCTCCGACCGGAAGATCAACCTTTTCTCTGGGTATGCGATCATGTAACTACGGCATTATTATGGTTTTATTGGTCGTTATTATTTTTCAAGATTGAACCTTGGGACAACTGCATCAACCCCAAGGTATGTTTCTAAAATAGTGGTATTCTGGGATGGTGCAATCGGCCCCTGGCATCAAACAACATATTGCAGCATGCATAGGACGAAATCTATGACGAGCACGTGTCTGAAACGCTGTTGCTGCTTGCGACAGGATGAAATAAGATTAAGATGGCTTGCCGTGTGCATGGAATGTTTGTCGTTACTCCAACGGTGCTTTGACGTCGGTGTTCTTTTGGCGTATTCTGCTCATCCTTCATAAACATACTGCAACCCCTAGCCATGAGTGACACCACGGCTCCCAGGGAGCCTGTTGTCGCTCACCATGGGGATGACGAGCGCACGTCGAATGGGGATGACAGCAAGACTGTCTCCGAGGACAAGAAGGTTCACACAGGTCCACCATCGGACGCCTCCGATACCGAGGGCGTCGGTGAGGTGAATGAAAAGGCTCTGCTGCGAAAGATTGACTGGAAGCTGCTGCCGGCCGTTGGAATCCTATACCTGCTATCGTTTTTGGATTGGTCAAATGGTGAGTTGCAGCTCATTGTATGCTCAGATGACAAGTTGACTGACAAGCTCATCTCCCTTCCGACAGTCGGCAATGCTCGCATCGAAGGCCTCCTGGACGATCTTGGAATGTGTAAGGAACAGTCCCCGCGAAACTCCACCTCACTGTTAATATCAACTGACCAAATCTCAACTTTTAGCCGGTGATCAATACCTCACTGGACTAACCATCTACTTTGTCGGTTATGTCATCTTCGAAATACCATGCAATATCATTCTGAAGCGGACAACACCACAGCTATGGCTTCCCACCCTGACCGTAGCCTGGGGCATTGTCGCCACACTGATGGGAATTGTCACCAACCCCGCCGGCTTTCTCGCAGCCCGATTCTTTCTCGGCGTGACTGAATCCGGTCTGTTCCCTGGAGTTGTGTATTACTTTTCCATGTGGTACCAACGCCGCGAGCGTCAATACCGCATCGCCCTTTTCTTCTCTGGAGCCGCCCTCGCCGGTGCCTTTGGCGGCATTCTAGCCTGGGGCATCGGTCACATGCGCGGCGTAGTGTGGGACAACAGCTGGCGCTGGATCTTCATCCTCGAGGGCATTGCCACCGTCATCGTGGCCTTTGCCGCCTACTTCTTCATCCAAAACTACCCAGACACGGCCACGTTCCTCTCACCCGCGGAGAAGCGAACCATCCACGCCAGGCTGGCCGCTGATAGCGACGCCACACTCGACGAGCGCTTCAACTGGGCCAACGTTACGGCGGCGCTGCGCGACCCGGCCTGCTGGCTGTACGGGCTCGGCTTCCACACCGTCAGCCTGCCGCTCTACACGCTGTCCCTGTTCCTGCCCACCATCATTGCCAACCTGGGCTACACGTCTGCCGTGGCCCAGCTGTTGACCATCCCACCCTACGCCTTTGCCTTCATCACCACGCTGACGGTGGCCTCGCTTTCGGAAAAGTACCGGCGGCGCGCCCTGCCAATCGCCGGATCCGCCGCGCTCGCCATCGTGGGCTACATCATCCTACTGGCAAACACCAACCCGGTGGCGCGGCCCGGCGTGTCGTACCTCGGGACGTTCCTGGCCGCGGGCGGCATCTACCCTGCCGTAGCGCTGGTGCTTTCCTGGCCGGCCATCAACGTCTCTGGGCAGACCAAGCGGGCGGTGGCCAACGGGATGCAGATCAGCATCGGGAACCTGGGCGCGGTGCTAGGCACGCAGCTTTACCGGTCCGGGGACGGGCCGAGGTTCATCGTCGGGCACTCGTTTGCGATGGGCTACCTTGTCGCCAACATCATTGTCGTCCTGACGCTGTGGAGGTTGTTGAGTCGGGAAAATGCAAGGAGGGAGGGCATCGCAGAGGAGGTCAAGGCCGTGGGTGCTTTGCAGGATTGGCAGGGAGATACGGACCCGAGATGGAGGTTCGAAGTGTAGTTCGACTTTTCACCATGGTCTATGTGAAGCTAATAAATAGGCTGTTGATTGTGACCTGGTCTACTACAAGTATAGGGGTTTACGTCCTGCAGTTACACTAGCATCAGATGGACTAGATGCCTATTATAGGGCATCAAATGGACATTTGACGGAGGAGAGCAGTGGAATACGGCTAAACTACACCCTTATCATGTTTTGCCATTTCGCTACGCCCAGGTACTATGACATTCACTGAAAGGCTAGATTAAAGCAGACGGTGCATCTTTCCACATGTGCCCTGTAAGCCTCTGGCAACAGACGTTGTTTTTCCCCAGTCTCTTTTTTTTAGAAGGGCGGCAAGCTATTATTGATGTTCACCAGGTGACTAATTTGCCAGAATGTACTAGGTACTACTGAGCAAGCTTTTGGCGACCCCCAAACTTTCCACAACCATGAGATTGTCAACTTTTGGATACGGAAACTCGCCATTGCAGACCTGTCATAGTTACTATAAAGTATAAACCTGACATGTATCGTACTCCCGAGCCTGCGGCCGCAACCATCATCTAATTAACGATTGGTTGAAGTATCGGGACATTACATGTCGCCGGAGCTCTCTCGGCAATATTGACAAATGGGTCATCGTCGCAGATGTAGAAGACTTTGACCGCCCCGACCGCGCAGACAAGAGCGTTGTTGACTATGTTGCAACTTGCGGCGGTGACATCGAATGAGGCGGAGGGGTTGAGTACCAAATTGGAAGCGTCAAAGTACAGCGGGCTGTCGTTCAAGCCATTGAGAACGTTTGCGACGTTACCATTGCGTGCAACAAGGTTGCAATTATCGTTGAAGGTGAAGACTGTGGCCGATGAGGCGGCGCCGAGGGTCATGACTTCGCACAATACCTGGTCATCCTGAATTTCATATAGGCCGTCATACCTCGAGCCTGGACTGTTCACAAGGAGCGTGAACTTTGGTTGAGAACCACCTGGATTACACAAGGTCGGGGCTGGCTGGGTCGACGTGGTGGTTGATGAGCTGCTGGTCGTGATAGAGGTGATCAAACCAGTGCTGATAGCAGAGGTCGAAGAAGAACTGCTTGAAGAAGTAAAGCTGTCACTAGTAGACATGCTGATTGCTCTTGAACTACTGGTCGAAGCAGCGGTACTACTGAAGAGCTCATCGCTAAAGGGCTTGATGTCGTCAAGGGTCTAACACTTGAAGAGGCAGCGTCGCATCGGCCGTATCTTGCCTGACACGACGGAGAACGGTAGTGATCAGCCGAGCTACCGCACTTTTTCAACAACTGTATTAGTAACAAATTGTACACTCTCGAGGTCCGTCATCGACTCACGTAGCTTTGCTGGCTGCAGCAGACACCCCATGAACTTCCTAGGCATGTCTGCCCGCCAAAGCTGGCACCACACTTGGCATTACGCGAAAGTGGTTGTGAAGCGGACGGGGCAGCAGAGAGTCCAGAGGTAGTCAAGGTAGTCTTGATGCTAGAAGATCCATACCGAGGCTGACAAACAGTTCCGCAGTAGTCAGTGACCGACCCGCTGAAGGTATCAAAGGTCAGTACTTATTCAACCATGAACCATGACATGTGTTCGGTAATCCGTAGTTACTTACCACCACCCATTCTTTGAGCAGCAAGATCCAAAGAGACTGTTCAGACATGTCGTGCCGACAGACTGCCCACATCGAGCATTCAAAGATATAAGTGCAGCATCAATTGACAAAAAGAGCCAGCATGCCACCAAAAGTGAGCGCATCGAAAAGACCTAAACGAGTGACGAAAAATCAGAAATATTGAGTAGTTTTTGTTAAAGCCTAGGTTGTGCAAGAAATAAACAGCAACGAAATATGTAGAGCTTTGACTGCAGGGAGCGCAAAGTCTACAGTCAGCTACAGCTACGGCTACTATTAGTGGCCGCGCGACTTACAATAGGCATGAATCTGGAATCTCAATATTGCCCCTGAATGGCGTAGATGGCGTGTCCGGATTTTGCCCATTCTGAGTTGGGAATCTTTTTTCTGCCACCGCAATCAAACAATCTGGGCTACTGCATCCTGACCTAGGTGATGATAACCAGCACTTCGATCCACAATTTGCCACCACTACACTCGTTTGCTAACAGTAGCATTCTGGACCAGCAAGTCCACAAACAAGACGCCATATTCGGTCATGATGACCGACCATAGACGGGAGTTGAAGTAGCTGCCATGCTTGCCTTTATTTGAGGGGAGGCTGAAAGGCCTGCCTAACTTTCAGGTAGTCCGCAATGTAATTAATATCTCATCTGGCCCCCCTAGAACGTAAAGCGTGGCATGATACGAGAAGCCAGACATCGGAACTCTGAGGTCTCTCTGTACATTTAGGGAAGCTTGCCTGTATATCACTCCCCCGTCAGTCATTCGTACGATATTGCGAAATTATGTACGACGATGAAATATGTAGCGGGAACTCTCTGCAATCATTCAGATGTTGCTCTTCTAAAAATGTCCTGTCACAGAATGCGGCTGAATTTTAGGAAATCTGATGGCCAAATACCGATCGGCAGCCTTATGCAATGATCTACCGTACAGTACAACATGATGGCTAAATCCTGTCTAACGCAAGGTACTTAGTTTAGACTAGTTTAGCGGAGAACCATACATACCGTACAAGATCCTGTCCACTCCTGCGGTCCACCGTCTTTCACTTTGTCGTCGCAGCTGACGGGAACTCACCCTTTTCCACTTTTTATCTTTGGATATGTCCATAAGTCTTGGAATCCGTCTATGAACCACAGCATCGTGGGCGGTCCGGGACTAATTCGGGCTTAACAGGTATTCAATGCGTTGATAGATGGCCACAGGACTCAGGGGGATACTTTTCTTGATTTGGACCAGCCACAGGATTTCTACCTTACATTTGGTCTCATTATGGAATCGACCTTCACACGGTAGGGTCGTAACTCTGTCGACTGGGCGGATATCCTATTGGCAGATTGCGCAACATGGACCTTCAGTGTGACTAAGCTAAGATGCGTCTAGAACTCTGTGCCGCCTGGGTTACCCCTTGGTGACAAAACCTTCAGACAAACGACAGCCACGAGAAGACTAGAGGATGTTCCAAAGCCAAAATTCTCCCGAAAGGACCTTCTGTCCGAGGTCGAGCTTATGATCAGCGCCTCTTAAAGTTATTAAGTAGACAGTAGATGTAAAAGAAATCCTGCCTAGATATTCCAAAGTCTAGTCCACACAGATCTCATACTTGACTATATATCATAGGTTGTTCGCCCTCAACTTGACGGCTCTGCTCTCCCGTTTTCCAGCTCAAAGTTTACAGGAATATGCCAAAGTTACACACCGCCTCCACAGCAGGGAAGGCGAGGAGTGCATGCGCCATCACACGACTAAGCCACCCAATTAAATGAAAAAAAAACATGATCAGCAGGCAACTCGCAAAGCATGCAGGACTGTAGGCTGGAGGCTTGGCCAGGACTTACAGCACATCTACCCAAGTTGGAGCAGTCCGCTGCGGCTTCCTCTACTTTCGTGGGAGGAAATTCAGTTGTCATTTCCGCTAAGCATATGGCCGGAAGGAGAAAGAGGAGAGTTCTAAAAACGAGCATGTTTATGAACGGTAGCCTTGGATGGCAAATGTTGCCTTTTTCTCGAAAGACGCAATGATGTGAATTTCGCGTTTCCAGTTGACTGTGCTGGTGAAAGAAGCTGCCTGACGCAGTCTGTAAGCATTTGGGGTAGAGTTGGGAGTTATATAACCATGTGAAAGTATCATGAGTCAAGGTAGCCGAGTAAGATGGAACTTTAATTACATGAAGAACAATCCCATACGTCGAGTTAGGACGGCCTCGTTTTGGCTTGAATCGACCTGTCCAGCCGCGTTTGTTGTGGAAGTATCTGCCGCTAGCTAACTTTGCTTGTTAGGAATGCCTGGCGTACGTCCTATTGAATCCTCATTAGCTCCGAAGCTTACATGGTATAAGTTAAAAGTTAAGTTCACGGCGGTCCAATGCGACTTAGGGTAAACCTGAGGCACTTGACGGCACTCAGTTAAAACTTAAACGCAATTCAACATCAAACGTACCGATTAGGGCCAAGTCCAAAAGGAAAGACGTGGCCTGCTTGAATTCGTCGCAGATATTACTCTTCGAATTGCTGTTTGCTGTTGGAAATGGATGTGGATTTGGAACAGGTAAAATATAAGCAATCAATAGGTGTCACCGCTCTCATAAGGATGTAGAGGTAATCATTCATCAATTATTCCTAAGCTTCTCACAGGCTTCTTCACATTGAACAGTGTAGAGTAGACAATCAGGATACCCAAGAAAAGAAGCTCTGTGAGAGAACTATTTTCTTTACCCTCATTGTTTATCTGCAGCTGAGATTGCAACTGAGTGTCGAAAAGAGTGCGCACATTGGGCTAAGATCGCCAACGTCTAATCCAAACTCGAAAAGCCAAGCGACGTCCACCTGCCACGAATACTCTCTTTGAGCTCTTCTGGGTAAGAATGCTCGAAATCTGCAGCTTCCCAATTCGCCCCTGTCGAGTATTCAGAAGGCATCAGTGCATCCGAGACAACTTTCCCTCCTTGACGGGGGTTTCCAGTACCCTGTCCCATGTATGGAATCAACCTGAAGCCTCGAACATTGTCGAAAAATGTTTCGTCGTCATTGGGTCGACAGCGGGTCGAGAATGCCCAAATGACATCCTTGTCTTCGTAAATATCAATGTCCTCGCCCACAAGAATAAGACGGTGAACGGTCAAGCCGGCCTTCTCGCTGAACACAACATCTCCGACCTTTTGCCGGAACTCCTGGGGTGTCCATCCCAACTGGCGAAGCTTCGCCGTGTCAACCTTGAGGGCGGCCCAGGTGACCATGGATGCGAATGTAGAGGAAGTGTCCGTAATAGGCAGGCCAGCCGCTTGACAGATCCTGCGTATCTCGGCAGCGGAAAGAGCTCCATACAATGTATGAGTCTCATCTGTGAGGCGTCCAGTGGCAGACATGGGCAGGATCGCATTGTTGCGGTAAGTGATCTTGTTCACCTTGTAGAGTGGCCACTTGAGCTTCACCCCCGGAAACACATATCCATGCATCTCGCCGTACGGACCCTCATCCACAAGTTCGGTAACAGATATGGTACCCTCAAGAACGATCTCGGCGTTCGCGGGAACGTATAGATTGTTGGTATCGCATTTGACAAGCTCCAACGGGCGGCCAGTTATTGCCCCGACGTAAGATGCCTCATTAACACCATCGGGGATAGGCATCGACGAAGCCATAATGGCAGCTGGAGGTACACCGAAGCACAATGCCCAGGGGACATCCTTGCCCTCCTTCTTCCACATCTCATGTATCTGCCAAAGATGCTGCGGCTCAACTATGTGTCCGGTCAAATGGGTTTGGTCGTGCACCATAGCCCGAGAGATGGACCAGTTTGTCCACTTTCCATCAGGACTTTGCACAACGTGCATTCCAAAAGTCTGAATGTATCTTCCTCCATCGGATTGATGAACGAGCGGAGATGGAAGACTCAAAAGGTCGATTTCGTCTCCTGTTAGGGAGTTTTCCTTGACAGGCCCATCTGGCACGATTCGTGGTTCGAGAGGGGGCAGTGTACTGGCAGACAGCATTTTGTCCATGATCTCCTTCATGGTTGCTGTCGGAGGAAGTGCAAGGTGGCGCGCAAGACGGCCATATCGGTCTTTCTTTGAACGTCGAAGAGATGCAGGTGCACCAAGAATTCTCCAGAGTCCTTTCTCGTTTTGTCCCTTCAAATTGTTAAAAAGAGGAGCCTTGTCGTCAGTCTCGCACACCAGCCTCGTTATAGCAGCTGCCTCGAGATGAGGGTCAATCTCCTCGTTGATCTCTACCAAGTCATTGTCGGCTTTGAGCTGCTCAACAAAAGCGCGGAAAGAGTGATCCATGGTGAATGAGGGATGATGGAGACAAAATGATCAGATAGATGCCGGTCAGGTAATATCTGAATGTTTGTCGTCGAATGTTTGCAAAGTTGTCTCAATAACTAGCTTTTTGAGATGATAAGGCAGTGATAAGTTGTTTTTGAGAAGGAGTGAAGCATCGTTTTATATTTAATCAAGGTGTAAGCAGGCATATACAAGCTGGCCACCGAGCAGTATTGTACGTTGGAGCACCGGGGCGCCGACCATTTCTTCTCGCCGGGCGTACAATCGGTGACAAATTTCACCCGAAATCGTGGCGGTACTAACACATGAGTCGACTTCTTGCCGCAGGCTAGGATTTGGCAAACCTTTTTCGCGGTACGCTCGGGGAGCTCGGAACCTCGGACAGAAACTGTTCTTGCGCTCACATTATCGATCACTCACGGTATCCAACACTCTGTGTCAACCCACATAGTGCATAAGCGCACTGGGTACTATCGTTCCAGACCACCACTAGCAGATGGTTAGGGCTTCTGGTCATTCATCTGGAACATGGATGGACTAAGAAGGTTGCGATATGTATAGTTTCAATAATAGTACTGTGTGGGCTCAAAAGGGTATAGAACCTCGGCTTGTTCGGTGATGGAAAACGCAGGTAGCCATCATGCTTTTCCCACATTTGCCTGGTCGCTATTGCTCCCGTACTCGCTGTCTAATCCCCATGACATGGAAACGTCACGATGAACGCCACCCCACCTCAACAACAGCCTCCTACATCAACCGCCGAGACTCCGAGCATTGACAACGGAGAGATTGATCGTGTTCTAAGACAAAAGCGGAAACAACATGGATCTAGCTCATGTATCCCGTGCAAGCGCCGCAAAGTGCGGTGCGACCATGAAACGCCTTGTACAACTTGCAAGAAGCGTGGACATACTGAGATCTGTGTATACGAAGCTCCGAAATCTTCGAGACGCGCGACACCAGGGAGACCGTCTTCTGATCCGGCTGCATCGAGAGCTCCTAACCCGCTGCATCTCGAGAGGACCAGCAGGCGTTTAAGTCCATCAGAAGATTATTCGATTGCATCCATCGTGCAAGCAAAGGCGTCGCAGACTGATGGCGAAAGATTGGCACGAGATGTAGGGTCTGTATTGGGGCTGCAAAACAGTCTGCCAGCGTACCCGTTCATGGATTTTGCTTCACCCACTGAGCGTTGGTGTGGGTTGTTGCAGGTGATTCCACATCGCCAAGAGATATTATCATTATTTCCAATCTTCCAGCTGCGGGTATTTCCTTTCAGTCCTCTTCTCGTTGATATGGACCAGTTTGAATTGGACGTGCATGGTTATTTACGGGCCTACACGGCGGGCGAATTTGAGTCCACGACAATTTCGAACGACTGGGGAAACGACAGAGCAGTCGGCTTGATTAGCTTAATTCTTGCCGTCCTATCCTCTGGCGCACATTTTTCAGATCTTGTTGGAAGCGAGAGATCTCGTGTCTGTTATGACCTTGGTAAGTGGACGTCACAACAGTAACGGTACGTTAAGTAGTGCTCAGCTCATATTTGATAGCGCGAAGGTCGTTCCAGGCGTTGCGACTGTCAAACTTCTTGTTCCGTCCAAGCCTGGAAAATGTTCAGGCAATGTTAATCATGGGTAACATGCTGCAAAACACTGGACAATCTGATGCAGCTTGGGCATGGCTGGGTACCACGGCTCGCCTAGCTCAAACTCTTCAGTTCCACGCCAGAGGGAGGAGGACAAACCTTTCAGAAATAGTAAATCTCAAGGCGAAAGCTTGTTGGTATGTTGTCCTGCTGTCATGTCTCATCGCTGGTCTGTTGACCCTCTAATATCCTCTTGTTCATAGGTCAAATATCCTATGGCAGGATACTCTACTCAGCGTGTGCCACGGTCGACGCCCATTGGCAATAACAAACGCGCCTGCGCCGGTGGATTTGGATCGAGAGGGTTCCGAACTTACCTATAATGGTTTCATGCATGTCTTTTGTCGAATCGTCGTGACAGTGCTAGAAAACGACACCCGTGATGTTGACGGCGTCTCAGCCCTGCTCGAGCAACTTGACCTACTGCACCAGAAAACGAAGCCCTATTTACAAGACCATGATCAATGTAGATCAAGTCAACAACACCTCCAGCGTCTTGCATTGAAGATGCACAAGTGCTTCTTTGTCACGTTTCTATGTCGACCAGAGATTCGAAATGCCAACCGCTCATCGAATCATTCAACAATACCACTATCACAAAAACAGTTGCGTCTCCGTAAACGCGCTGAAGACAACCTAATCGAAGCAACCAGGACGTTTCTCGAGTTTATGGCAGTGAGCACGGTACCGTTACGGACATGGTCCATGGTGCATACCGCGCTCAGTTCTGTGTTACTCCTGTGCATATGGGAGGAGACAAGAGTAAAGCCTGAGTGTCGTGACCTAAGGGACAAGGTTATTGAAGCATTCTCGTCTCTGGAATTCAATGTCTCCAATGACCAGGGAACTGCTGATGGGGTTAGTCAGTGGTTATCGCCTGAGCACATCCATGCACTGGTGACTCTCAAGGATGCATTTACTGCTCACGACTCTGGGTTGCAGGTCGATCAAAACGCTATGCAGGGTTGGAACAGCGCGGACGTTGAGGGACAATCCGGGTTCATACCAGACATTGATAACAATTGGAACCCTTTTGCTGATTATGGGAATGGTTTCGATCCGAGGTAAGTTATAAGGGTCCATCAAGTAGTCGGGAAAAGTGCTAACGCTGATACCCCAGCGTGCCCTACGAACCCAATGGGACAAATATGGATTTGCCATCCATGGAAATATCCCCCATGAACTACATTGACTCCATTATGAGAGGTAAGAACAATACGCATGTGATTCCACGATTTTGATACTAACCTCTCTAACAGGTCCTGTCCAGTAAATACTGATCATGTCGTCCGACTGTAAAACGCAAACGTGGAGCGGAGCATCTCGGAAGCTCGGCGGCTCGGAGCCATCATCAAACACTACGCCTACCAACCCCGCCTGCATTAAACATCCGAGGGAGGCTCGCTACGCGAAAGCCAAGATCGTGTTCAAGATTTACCCGCCGAGAATAGAAAGTCCATGTGGATGGTATATAACATGGGCATAAAGTCTGCAAGGCATCAAATAGTTTTCGGCATCACAACTATTGATATGTTTTGATAACCTGCTTGCATAAATCACCACGAACGAAAGCTGCAGGCTGCCAGTCCCACAACATAATCAGCCAACCTTGTTGCCATGTCCAACTCCACTGGGGCGGAAGACGCCAATGCTCCTGAAGCAGAAAACTACCAGCACAACGACGACAATAGCGCCACCGGATCTCAAGCAACTTCAGAGACTCGCGAATGCAAATGCACTTGCACGGGCTTATCAAGGACCCTACATCCTTCTGCGCGCCGAAAGAGGATCGTCGTAGCCATCACTGGTGCCACCGGCGCAATCCTCGCAATCAAGATCCTCATTGCCTTGCGGCGGCTAAATATCGAGAGTCACCTCATCATTAGCAAATGGGCCGAGGCGACCATCAAGTACGAGACCGACTACACCCCAAAGAACGTGCGTGCACTTGCCGATCATGTCCACAGCATTCACGATATGGCTGCTCCAGTGTCGAGCGGCTCCTTCCAGACGGATGGCATGATCGTGGTGCCCTGCTCGATGAAGACCTTGGCTGCCATCAGCACGGGGTATTGCGACGAGCTAATATCTCGGACTGCGGACGTGATGCTCAAGGAACGGAGGAAGCTAGTGCTGGTAGCGAGAGAGACTCCCTTGAGTGATATTCACCTACGCAACATGTTGTCTGTCACGCAGAGCGGAGCAATTGTATTCCCTCCAGTCCCTGCTTATTACATCAAGGCGGCAAGTATAGACTCGCTTGCGGACCAGACGGCAGGACGGATTTTGGATTTGTTTGGCCTCGACAAAGCCAATTTTGAGCGATGGGAAGGATGGAAAAAGGGGCCTTGATTGTATAGTAGTATATATTATCTCCATATTTAAAGCGAACATCCGCATTTTCTTCCTTGTATGAAACCTTTGTCACGTCTAACGCTACTGTAAGATGTTCTAAACATTGTCGTTGTTATCAAAGGATACAAGAGGATTTGGAGAATGTCCTAGACTTTGTCCGGAATCGCACGAAACACAGCAGCGGTGATGAGTGACAATGCACTACCGGAGATGAAAAGTCACTGCACTACACCAATGGTGAGATGAGTGACCGCGTGTTTGTAGTGGGTCGAAATCTTGCGGATCGCGTCTCCGAAAGTGGTCAAGGTAGGGCTAATGCAAATGCAAAGTGTTAGCGGCAGCTTGATAATAATAATAAGGCATGAGATCCAGGACACTTGATTACACATGGTTGCCTACCTAGTTAATTATTAAGGGTCAGTTGTGTATAGTGTATAGCTCGGCTTCCGTTGGACTCATGGGCTTGAAGATAGATCAGGTACTGTTGACATTTTAGTAACCAGAATTCATACCTAGAAAGGAGTGTAGTTTTTCCATCTTCAGGTGATCGAGCGCTAGAGTCTACCGGCGAGGCACTGTATTGGACGTGCCCACTTCAATCTTGGGCTGCAATACCAAATGTTAGTACCGTTGGGCTGGTGTCACATTGCGGACTACCGATCCCTTCAAACAAGGCCTATTCTCGCCAATACATTATCCAAGGAAGATCAACCTGTACGCACAAATGGCTTCGACAAATTTTGCCTAACATAAATAATCTTAATGTGTTAATGTTGGGATAAGAGCTCTTCGAATTTGGGAGACCAAAAGTCGTTTTTCCGTTGCCCCCCCTCTCCTCCTCCAATCCTGCACTTCCCCCTTTCTCTATTGCATTCACTTTATCAAAGACTGTTGTGGGGTCTTATACAATGACCCCTCACCCTAGTATAAATGCCGTCTTAAACAGCAGCAGATGGCACAAGCCGGCCTGCTTGTTTGGCTATTTACAATCGTTTTTATTGTGGTGGTCTTGCAATTCAATCGTGGTCCAGAAATACTTCCGGCAATCAGTGCAGTATTGTCCTCCCTTCTTATCAATTTTAACGGGCTCCTCGTTCCGCTTATGCAAAGCCTTCCCAAAAGCCTGGACTCCAGTGTTGATGCGATGTGCTTGGCACTCCCGAATGGTGGGCTGGTGCTGAATATCCCGCTCTTGAATAGCAGAGCTGACCGAGACTGGAAGGGCAGTAGCACCGATAGCGAACAGGCCGATGACTTGAATAAACTTGAGAATTCGCATTGTGAATTGTGAAAGTTGACAGGGTAGGTAAATTGGAAATTATCTTTTGTTTAGTTGAAACTTGAAACATTCAAAGTTATAAAAGACTGTGACATGTGATGGTTAAGAAATAGCAAGATGGCGTTTGAAAAGGTAAAACCAAGGCCAATTTGTAATCGAACTTCGGTCGAGCATTGCTAAATTTAACTTCATAATTAACACATTACTTTAAACCCCCGCAAAAATAGCCTCGGCGTCGCCGCATAATAACATTCAAACTTCGAAAGATTAGTTAATAGTATTTATAGCAACTCGTAATTACAAACGAGTGAATATTAAAGTCGGAAAAAGACTTTTCAAGTTAACGGCAAGTCCGTCGGCAACTTTTTCTTCCAATCTCCTCACATAGGATTACTCGCGTATAATTAAAAAAAGCCATTGTAATCTAAATCAGTGCGTACATTTAGATAAGGTATTCAAAGTCCGGAAAAGCGTTTCATGGAGACTTTTATAACAGACAGCTAACTGGGCATATTTTGTGAACCCTGTATAATGGGGCCCTTTGCGTCTAGAATCTTATCACACTTTACTGGCAATCTGAAACACTACTGACCCATCGCCAGTCTCTTCAATCTCCCTCACAACAAACCTGCCAGCCGCCTCCCTTGCCTTGACGAACTGTTCCCCGGTGTATTTGAGGCAGCTGTTTGTTAGCACATATTTGTCGGCCCCGCCAATGCGAACCGATACCAACGTAGTAGCCACGTTCACCGTGCCAACCTCAGTGTTCAAGGGCACGAGGTTGTACATGTACTTGGGTGCTAGGGCAGTGCCCTGGGAGCTGAGGACTGCCTCTTCCTCTGACGAAACATCGGAAAGGGGCGACTCGACATCAGGAGTTCTGGGCATGGCGTGGAAGCGCCAGCTCTTGTCAAATTTTTGACCCACCAGCGCCGAGAAGCGCCGCATTTCGGGGTGCAGATAGAAGCTCCGGATGATGTCGGCCTTGTCACCCTCAGCGAGCTCGTCGTAAATCTGCATCTCTGAAAGGACGAGGTCCCCCGGCCGCGTGAGACTGGCCAGCATGTTTCTGATTCTAGAGGGCAGGTCATTGCCCTCCTGAAATCCCAGGTTGGCGACCACAGTGACGATCTCTTCCTCGTCAACGTCAGAGCCGGGTAGTGGCGGGTAGTCCTCAACTGATGCGTGATAAAAGTCTTGGACCCAGTAGGTGAAGCGATTGGGACCAATGATGGGCTCCAAGACGGAGCGCATCATGTGCTCGCTTTCTGGGTTGATATCCAGACCAATGTACTGATGCAAACGAACGCCAGATCCTGGACGGAGCAGCTGAGCCAGGATCACCGAGGACTTCCACGGCTCTGGGCCCAACTCAACATACCGGATGGGCTTGCCCGTGGTCAACCTTGCTATCTGGTCCGTAGCTGCGACCAAGGCCTCATGGAAGCTTGCGCCTCCACTTGGGCCGGAGCATAGTGTTGGGCTCTCAAGCGCCACTATTTCGATTGGTCTTGCTTAGTCAACGTCACCACAACTAAATTCACCGACTGCATATGTCGACTTACTGCGGTTGATATTTGCCATGGTATCAAAGATTGCCCCCAGAACTTCTTGCTCGTCCAAAACGTCCTCTGTTACGGTCTTGACGCCGTCTGGGTCATATTTGGCCGAGTTGTCGAGGATGATGATATCATCAGCTTCGATACCAGTCTCTGTCATAATGGACTTGGCAACGAGCTCGTTGAACATGGGCGTGTGTGTTACGGCAGCCATCGTTTCTTGCTGATATATGTTGAGAAAGAACTGATGTGAGAAGGTTTGAGGAGTATATATGTAAATTTGCTCAGGATAGAGTGTACAGGCCGAGAGTGATTATCTTGATGTATTACTCTCTGAATCAAGATATTCATGGTGCCGTCAAAGGGCTTTTTATACGCCGAGGTACAGACCCAAGAGCCTCCTCCTAGAGTCCTAGTAGTGGTGATGAATACCAAGGAAACAGACAGGCAACTCAGTCGGCAGCCATGAGCGCCGGACGCCATCTCGAACATGACTATTCCCATGGGATCGGGTGGTGCATCCGACCTGGCTATTCCCGTAGGAAGTCCAGGACAGACCACATCTTCATCGACATCCCTCTCCGGAACTCATCCGCCGCATCTCATCGGATGTCGGAATCTCACTGCATACTCGAATCTCACTTCGTGTTGCATATTGGATAGGAAGGTGCATGCCGGCATTTAGACTTGTTTTGCAGGTCATGTTATGCACGCATCCCGAAAGAGCATCAAGGACGGCAAGACGGCAACACGCAAGCCTCGCGGGCCGCCAAGCAGGTCCTCCATGCAGACTATATCACAAAAGCCTGGGACCTACGCTTACTCCCAGTGACAGGAAGAGCAAACTTGTCTCTCGTCACCACCTTGATGGCTTCCCCGCTCTGAAGTGCGCTCGAAATTGCCTAGTTACATGGGTTAGCTAAGTGCAGTCTTAAGTAGCATCGTCAACCACCTCTGCATAAGATGTACTCACAGGTGAGCTTGGTATTGCAAACATGTAAAGGCTGTTCAGCATGGTTGGGAGAAACAACCGGAAAGAAACTTACTTGTCCAACTTATGCCTAGACTCGTCGCAAGCTTTCTCTCGCTATCCTCCTTATTAATGGCCTTGTCAGTGTTGATAATTTTACAAAAAGACGAGAATACAAGTTCTTTTATGAGAAAGCCCTAGCTATTCTTGGCTTTGTAGAAGTATATAAAAAGCAGCTTTCATGAGAGCGACCGGAAATAAAGGATACACCAGTGTTCTTATCCCCTGACGACCAGAGCTGGGCGTTTGCAACAGGAGCCTTTTCTCCGGTTGTAACGTTGGTCAATCAGAACGCGAGAATCGGCCTTCCGCCCTGCACCCTGACGTCATCCCGAGGTGCAAGGTACAAAAGAACAAGCAGTGCATAACAGGTACAAAAAGGGTTTCTGCTGCCAAGACTGTACGCTGGCAGCAGGAGCTTTTTCTCCGGCTCGCTGACGGATCGGTCTTATCTTATCTTGAAAACCACATAAATTGTACAAGGTACAGAAAAGAAAAGCGCTGCAGCACTAGAGCCAAGACTCGGCGTTGGCAACAAGGAATTTCCTCCTGGCTTGAAGAACGGATATCGGAACATTCAGATAGCTCAAGGGAACCCCCTATCCAAATTTGACGTCGTAGCCAGACATAAAAAAGATGGGGCATGCGAACTTCCATGCACCGAGACAGAACTAGACGTTTCACAGGGCGTTGGGAGAACTAAGAAGGAGCGTTTGCTCCGGTGGATAACTTGGCAAATAATTCATGTTGTTGATGAACTGCTATCACCTACATCCTAAATACCGCTGCAGCCAAACGTTAGCTGTGCACAAGAAACTTTCATGCAGCTTTTGCTGCAATGAACGGAAAAGGACCGGCTGAGTCGCCCACTCGCCTGATGGTCCCCCTTATCTCATACGCGCCCCTCTTATCTCATACGCCTGTCTTGATGTTGCATCAAGGTTCAAGTCAAGTCACAAGTGAAGAGTGCAAGGGAAATTACCTCTCCCCTTGAGCATTCAAATCCAAGCTCTTTGGCAAACTACCAGCTCCTGCAATCCGTGACTTGAGTCCGGGAAATTTGGGGCAGGCGGGATTCTAACAGCCTAACCTTTTCTACCGCACCACAGTTCACCTTCTTTGACATACCTGGCTCAGTCCCGCCTTTTGCCAAAGGTTTCCTAGAATCATGTCTGGTCGTGAAGATCCCCAGACACGACCAGGCGCAGGGTCGATGCGAAGGGTGTCTACGTTTCAACGGAGCCGCGTGGGTTTCTCCAAAGAAGACAATGGATCCCAGCGCGATGGCTTGAACCTGCTTCAGCCTACACGGCCATCTGCGCGTAGACGAGGCACATCGCAGAATTCCCTCGCTCTATCTCGATCTGCCGCGCCCGGTCTGACACCCCGGATCGAGAAGGGAGACCCGAGCTTTCCCCTCGAGCCACCCTCATCTAGTGACAGGGTGAGCAAGAAAGATGTCGATGGGATTGACTACCCCGAGGGCGGATTGGAGGCGTGGCTTGTGGTTCTTGGGTCCTGGTGCGCCATGACGGCCGGTCTCGGTATTGTCAACTCGACCGGCATATTCGAAGCCTATGTGTCCAACACGGTTCTCTCTGACACCTCTACCAATGCCGTTGGATGGCTCATCGGTATCTACGTCTTTGTCTCCTACTTTGGCAGCATTCAGGTCGGCCCGCTATTCGATGCTGTTGGACCAAGGGGGTTGATGATCACAGGTACCATCTGTTTGATGATCGGCACTTTCACCGCCGCCGAGTGCAAGAGCAAGTCTGATCATTATCTCATCTCTTCCTTTCTGCTTGAATTATTCTCTGACGCGACTAGCAATCAGATTACTACCAGCTCCTGTTGGCCTTGTCCATCCTCAGTGGCATTGGTAATTCTTTCCTCTTCACTCCAGCCATGGGCGCCATATCGCATTGGTTCAACAAGCGCCGTGGAACTGCGAGTGGAGTCGCCTTTGTAGGCAGTGGGTTTGGCGGTGTCCTGTTTCCAATGATCTTTCAGGCACTCATACCCAAGGTTGGCTGGCCCTGGACTATGCGAGTCATTGGCTTCGTTCTACTCGTCCTCTGTCTACTAAGCATCATGCTATGTCGTGGACGCCTGCCTACCAAGAAGCTCGGAACCCCCGAAAATCCTTACAAGGATCTGCTCCCCAGCCTCAGCATCTTCAAGGATGGAACCGGTGCAATGTTCGTCACGACTCTTGGCGTGTTTTTTGTCGAGTGGGCCTACTTTGTTCCGATCACATTTGTGCCTAGCTACTACCTCATCCGCCAGGGTCTCCACGGCGCCGAGAATGCAGTGAACGGTGAGGCCCAGTTCGCCTACCAGCTGCTTGCCATCCTCAACGCGTCGTCATGCTTTGGTAGATACCTGCCTGGGTATCTTGCAGACAAGATTGGAAGGTTCAACACCATGATCATCGGATCCCTATTGGCGTTGATCTCCGTGGCCGCCTTGTGGCTGCCGGACTGCCTCTCTGATCAACCACCCAGTCTCGCCCTGCTCATCGCGTTCGTTGTGATATTCGGCTTTGCAAGCGGTGCCAACATCACTCTCACTCCCATCTGTATAGGACAGTTGTGTAGGACCGAGGACTACGGTCGATACTATGCGACGGCCTTTACCGTGTGCAGCTTTGGCTGTCTGACAAGCATACCCATTGCAGCTAACTTGTCTACCGTGACTGGAGAGTCTGGGAGGAGAAGCTTCTGGGCCCTCATTTTGTTCACCTGTGTCAGTTACGTCGCCGCGTTTGCTTGTTTCATGTGGGTGAGAGTAACGCGGAAGGGCATGGACTGGAGGACGATTTGGTGAAAGAGCAACGCCTTTGGGGCGAGATTGGCTTGCCGTAGTATGCTAGCCAGCGGGTCAAGCGGAGGTTTGAAGGAGAAGAAAAGTAGTTGAGACGCATGGAGGATCTTTCCTGAGTTTAGGAGGTCCGCTTGACTTGGTAGTCGACCACATTCGCCAAGCATTTGCTTGAACAAACACCGGTCACATGGCTTGGGTGAATTTGATGACTGTGGATTAGGCATGGACTTTTGTTGGTTTGATCTTTGATACCCAACTTGTCGTATTCGAGAGCTTCACAAATAACAGTGGCTAAATTTCTGTTCTCGGCCACGAACCATAAGCGTCTGAGAACATGCAACTCAGGGGCACATGTCCCCGTCCAGTTTGATTCGGGGAAGCATTTCTACACAGCGCTGGGGCATTTCGTCATGGAGGCACATCAGAACGAGACTTTTGAGAGACAACTATACTATGCAAACCTATGAACAGCCAAGATCGTCCGTTAAGCTTAGTAACTAGGCAACACGAAGAAAAGCAATCTTCTTGTACATCTCCACGCCTTGGCGAGGGTTGTGCTTTCTTCGCTATGATGCTTGCATTTTCAAAATAAGTGCGCCGCAGACCTCGCCTGTCTCTGTGATCATCCGGTGAAGATCAGTGGTTCCCCGGTCAGACAAGGCGTGGAGGGTTCTCTCGTTGATCTGTGAGACGACGCCAGGGCGCGTTGACGTGTCTGGCCGCTCGATGAGAAAAAGAGTCCAAGCATCTAGCCACTGAGCTTGGCACCATCTAGTTCTGAAATGAAATTAAACGGCGGTGCTGAAACCTCGAATCTTGGTTGCACGTGGCACCCACTAGCTCCTTCGCTTCATTGGCAAAAGCTTGTTTGGTTCAGTTTCCAGCCCTTGAAGCATTGGCCTCGTAGGGCGCTGTAGCCGATGCGTTGCAACGGTGGCTGGACCAGCTCCGCTATCTCATTTCCTGTCTCACACGATATTCGGGGCCTGCATTGTGCAAGGTCCATGACACCATGTCGGCCTCGACCGTGGTCTGTGAAGCTTGTTTCGAGCCACGGCGGGCATCCTCGTGTTGGTTGTAACAATTCCTCCTTTGGTCGATTGAGTATAAGACGAGCAAGTGGCTTCGCACTATCGATCAATAGCTTCCATCCTGCTCACCACCATCATCACTCACTCACTCGCTCACTTACCATCCAACTCGACCACAGTCACTCCGCCACAGTCACTCACTCTTTTACGTCTTCATTCGGCTCGTAACCATCTCACCAGCAAATATGCAGCTCATCACCATCCTGGCCTTTGCCCTGCCCGCCCTCGCCGCACCTGGCGTTGAAAAGCTTATCCGCCGCCCTGCCCCTTCCGCAAAGCAGCTCAACTGCCCGACCAACGCAGTTCAAAAGGACGGTCTGCTGGGCGCCAACTACGTCAAGCCTGCCATCCTTCTGCCCTTCTCTGCCAACCAGCCCGATCGGGCATTCGGACCTTCGTCGTGGGCAACCATCACCCCTAATGACAGGTGCACCATCTTTAACCTCGAGCTGCCGGCCGAGCAGACCTTTGGCAAGAACTGCAGCCTGGTCTTTGACTTCCCCGCCTGCGACACCTCCCGCTACCGCTTCTCGGGCCCCGGCAACTTCCTGTTCCAGCCCTACGCCATCGGGTCAGGCGCCGTGGTTGGCAACACCACCTACAACAACCAGCCGCAGAAGCTTGGCAACCTCCCCGACCGCCAGCTCCTGCCCGGCAACAGCTACGTCATCAACACGGGCTCGTGCGAGATCCCCGTCGGCACCCCTGGCATTGTCACCTTTGCTGGCAGCCTGTGCTCGTCCGACTCGACCCTGGCCTTCCGTCAGGACGACAAGCAGTGCCCTCTCGGCTTCTTTGTTCTCCTGAGCGATGCTTGAATGGGTGAGAGTAAAGAGGACACTGGTGAAGAGATGATGAGATGGAATGGTGTGTTTGTAAATATGATGGGACTAGCGAGTTGGGATGGGGTGATGCAATGGTGCCATTCCCTGGACGTGGTGATATTAGTAGTTTATAGATTAATACATTAGACAATAAATTAGACTAATCGCAATGTACTTCCCTTGAATCTACTGGCCCTTTGACTTCATCTCTTCCAAATTATGTTCAATTCTTCTGCTTTTAGCCCTCACTCCGCAACAAAGTCAGGCATATTTTTGTCCTCAAAGAAAATTATGTTGACAGACTGGAGCTGTAAACATGTCTAGCAAGAACAGGTGGATGTAATGACATAGCAAGAAGCAGACACTCTTTCGCACGGCATCATTATTGTCTGTTACCCTTATGATCCTCGATGCACAAGTCACATAATTCAAGGTCGATTGCTTATTTCAAGACCACGAAAACATCCTCCCAACCTATGATTACTGCTCCGCATCATAGATGTAGCCATACCAGGTGTTTGGCTTGCTCGGAATAAATCCTCCTATAAGTTCGAAAAAGGAGCAGCCAACTTGAACAATAAGCTTTGCATAAGGCCAGGAAGCGGGCTGTACTCCCGGTGGCCCTGCGCATCACCACACCCAGCTGCTCTCCCAGAGGTGCAGTCGACTGTCGAGCGGGTTGCCTACGGCATGTGTCAGCTTGCGGCGGCAGGGCAGTAGGCAAAGCTTACATCAGATTATAGTTGTGACCAGTGATGGAAATCTTGGATGCTGTGGTTCCTAGCTTATGTTACGCTGATTTGCAATCACCATCACAACTATTGGCATAAACGAGGCTTTATCAAATCTATGGGTTTTGTTCTATGGAGAGTCTATCGTCCCTGCGGCCTTGCCCGGTGTTACTCATTGAATTATTGGCTCAGAAAGAAAGGAATCGTAGTACCAGACTTTCTGATCTATCAAACAACATAGAGACAAGAGACGCAAAAAAAGAAATCTACAATGACGAGAATTTGTTAGAGATCCCCGACTTACATCCTCTGTCTTGGAAAATAATCCCTTTGCCCAATTTAATCTGCCCGTAAAAGACTAAGACATTTTATCCTAGGTCCCCTGGAAGAAACACTTATCGTCCTTCTAGACCAAGAGAATACTCAAAACAAAAGAAAAAGGTTGTATGAACCAATCCTTACTGCGGAATTGATCTCCGAGTGAGCTCCAATAAGAACTTTTGACCGAATCATTTCCACTGTTTCGATTTGGCAAGCGTATAAGGGTGTCCTTTGAGTTTCCTCCAATTGAATTTTTGATGTTCGAGTTTTGGCTTCAAGCGATTGCACCGTTCTCTACATTTTGTAAGAACCGACTCAGGAACGTCGAAAAGGCCGTTTTCATCGTTCGCGTCAATTCCATCCTCCTGCAAACAGGTTTCCCAACACGCATCGTATGCAGCAAATGCCATAGCTTCTTGAGCCTTTAAATTTGGGCCCCCGCCGCCGCGGCGGACAAGGTTGCCGGTTGCGGGAGTCATCAGGCTAGCAATAGCGCCGGATGCAATAGTAACGGTGATGGCATATTGGAAACGCATGATTAAAACAAATAGTGCAATAAATTCCTGGTGAAAGGTAAAATGAAGTTGATAGAAAAGTGGAAAGGTTGATAAAATGATTCTTTTCTTTTCTTTTTGCACAGGAGAAGGACATGCCTATTTGTAGCTGGTGCCAGATTATGACTTGAGACGAAGAACAATTAACCAGAATGCCGGCGTTTCTATTTTGAACAATGATAAACACGTCCAAAAACTATTGATAGACGATTCTTATTTCTACTCTGATCTGTGATGTCCGATTTATTCCATGCTTGAAAATAGCCACCTTAATTATATCTCATCGGCCTCCCAAAATATCACCGAAACCTTCGGTTTTAAACTTATTTAACTTTGTACAGAGACAACCTCATCTATTATATGGTTTGCGCGGCGAGCGAAAACATCTCAACGCCGGCGGTACAAAATATTGCACCGTCAGCCGTTGGGGCATAGCGCTTTGGTTTTTTATTTTGGTTGAAACTTCCCTGACAAGCTTTTGAAAAGAAAAGGCAGAAAACGCGTACCCCTGAAGGTAGCACTTTATCTGCAGGTGCACGTAAACGACGACTCGTGCCGCGACTCATCCGTTGTAGTCACCGGCACAAGCTGGCCTACCTCTCCCTTCCGACGGCAGAATGCCGTTCAAGGGTTACCCGGTAAGCAGTGTCGGCGACAAGGAGGAGGCTAGCAAATGGCTCAGTGAGGAGGGCGGTTTTGGGCCCACGCTGCGTGCGGTTGTGACGGCGGTACATGCGGTTGTGGAGGATTTTCTGGCGCAACGGGAAAGATTGGCAAGGGGATGAGGGCACCACCGGCGATCTGGTATATTTTTAGTAGCTTTATTAAAAGCTTATAACATCTGGATGTAGAAAAGCTCATTGCACACGAGGTGCACGAGTCACAGAGCGTTATTTGTTTAAGCCGGGACCTCCCGCCTTGTCGTTGTACGCTCTTCAGTGGGAAAATAGCCCAGTTTAGATATCCACCTTACACTAGGGCTAACTATGTGCACATATCTCATAAGCTTATAGTGTGCCACGAACAGGCGGCGTTAACTAACAGCCAGGAATCAAGGAAAACAGATATGGATTCAAGTTGCATATAACTCCTCCGTGGAATTGCAGTATACAAACTAAAAGTACAAGTGTCAAATGCAAAATAACAAACATATAATTGCTGTGTAAACCCGATTCCTTTTTGCTTGGAGAGGGCGCAACAATCAGCATCGCACTGCTGCATTGCCACATTGTTCTGCCGGAGAAGTGACCAGACTCATTGTTGTACCTATCCCCGTTGACACACCCCCTGGCGCTTGGCTTCTTAGAGCAGGCGCCTGCATCTTTTCAGTAGAAACCAGGTGTCCAGTCGCACTATTGGTATCAAGAGTCTGAGTCTTTCAGATTAAAAAAATGAGACGATAGGGAGGAAGGGGGACAATGCCTACAAAAGAGGCAGCGCAAGCAATGACTGCGAAAAGAAGGGTGATCAAAGTGGTAAAAGCTTCCTTGAACAGGAGGGCAATCCACTAAATTGCGACCACAAACAGCAATGGTTTGTCAAGACCCAAGAGCTCGGAAAGGTGGTGTGAAGCGGGGCGTACAAATGAAGAATACCAATGGTCAAGCTCTATAAATCAAACGCCGGACTGCTGCACCAGTATGTTCCCTTGCAGAAATGTACCATACCACAAATGCCACAAAGGCCGGTGAGACCGGTTTAACCAACGAGAGCACGCGCCCAAGCCCCTGATATTTCACAGCTGGTTTCGTCTTCAACCCATGCATGTACACCCAAGGTGTGGTGGAACCCAGTTGGACTGTTGGATTAGGACTTCTGCCAGCATTTTAATTGTATGTTCCCCTTTACATCTCACGAGCACCATGTTTATTGGTAAGGCACTCTCACCACTCGCCGAGATGTTATGCGCCTCCACATTTGCTTGGCTGATGGCCTATTCCGTCACAACGAAGCCAATCACATGGCTACAACTGCGCCCTGGGCGAACTAATCCAGTAGGGACTGCAGCTTGTGAAGATTGATAGCCATTGTTTGAGGCGCAGCTTATCAATTCCTTCACCTCATTCTTTTTGTGCCAGTTAATAAGTGCGCATTATTGCCACTTTGGAGTTTGACTATCATTCGTTCCTCTCTTGACTTTCTCAGTAAGGACACAGCTTTATCCGAATCGCTTTTCTAATCCTTCCTCTTACCATCCGTGCCATGTCATCCAGGCCAGATACACTTCACGCACCATTGCACCCTCAGAATGAGTTTAGGCTCCTACAGCTTGCTCGCTCCTGGGATGACGATGATGACAGTCTGACTGGAGTGCTCCATACGTTTCTGCGAAGCGATGCACCACACTATCAACCTGTATCGTACACATGGGGTACCCAAGAGCCATCGACCCAGCTGCTCCTTAAACTGCCTGAACAGGATCGGTTACTCAGGTTCGCCATAAGACCCAACGTCGCGGCACTTCTTCGGCAAATTCGCAGCTGTCTTGGGTCGGTATACATCTGGATTGATGCAATATGTATCAACCAAGAGGACGACAACGAGAAGGGTCATCAGGTACGCCTGATGGACTGGGTGTATCGGAACATGCCAGCCTTTATCTGGCTAGGCGAGCCCTCCGACAACAGCGACCTGGCCATGGATCTTATCGACAAGGTCACAGATGCGTTTTGTACGGGAGAATAATTTATCTGGTCCAGAGACGCGTCAGAAGATCGCAGACACGTTCGCGTCGTCTATGTCTTCCCCTGCCGTCTGGCGAGCGATCTATGATCTCTTCCATCGTCCTTGGTTTTCGCGTCGCTGGATTGTCCAAGAGTTTGTTCTCTCTGGGGACGGAAACAAGCACTTCTGGATTGGAGCCCGTCAAGATTGCTTCTTATTACTCCCAGCCATTGCATTCGCAATGGGGAAGTTTCCACTGCGCCTCCAGGATGGTGGAGAAATCTACAACTTTTGTAAGGTCGATCAGTTTCACCACAGACCGTTTTGCCTACCAAATCCGGACCCTCTACAGCATCTTGATAGGCTTTGGTCGGCGGCACCAGGACGGATTGATGTCCCATGTCGACGTTTTCATGACCAAGGATGAGAAAGAGGATGTTCTTGCTTTTTGGAAATCTACCGGTTTCATGCTGTCCAACCAACGCACCCTCGCGACCACCACAAGCGGTTCGATCGGCTTTGTCCCCAGGTCGTGTAAGCCGGGTGATAGGATAGCTGCTCTTTGGGAGTGTTCAGTAACTGTTATTCTTCGTAAAATGGATACTATTGAAGGGGAAGATATGTGGTATTTTATAGGGGAGTCATATATTGATGGTTTAATGGAGGGTGAACTAAGTGAAAGATTAAGCCAGGAACAGCAGCCCCAGGCCATACGCCTCGTTTTTGAAGTATGACAATTAGGAAGTCTGTCCTAGAACGGTAAAATATTGAAACATGATAATATGTTGATAATCACATCTAAGTTATGGAGACAAGAAAGTTCGGATTTGGAGCTGCAATCTATTTCTCTCTGGAGGATAAACGTTTCCTTGATTGAGGGTGAGGAAGGGAAATAGGGCTTTGGCCAGGTTATTCCTCTGCTCATGATATTTACCGTGGTATTTCCTGCTGTTGATATTCTCCGGGTGGTAGCGGGAAAGCTTAGGAGTCACGGAGCTGAGAGAATCGAGTTAGACTCTTCACACGTTGGGTAAAGTGAGTAGCTGCTACTACAGAATTAATCTCAAAAGCCTACAGCGAAGACTTCCTCGAGACTCTGAGCTTCGCTAGAAGATCGACACTTTGTCTTGTATATTTGATCCTTATTAGGCAGAGTCCAACATGACATCTTTTTCACATCGATCATCATATAACTAGGTATTCAGTATTTTTATAATCATCCCTTCCTACCAAGTTACATTCACACTTCAACTACAAGATTTCCGGGCTCTGGCGCCAGGAAGCACCCTTAATCTGGTCAATCCTGACAGCATGGAAAAGGTGGCGCAGGCTACAAAGCCATATGTGCACGAGTCTGGCCTGCTTTGTTACCTTTTATAGACTCCACCGATTATGACAAAGGTACGGCTGGGCCTTTTGGCGCTTACCTTTTACCCTCAAAAATGGACAAAGGAAGCTCGTTCTTGGTCGCATTTGACATTCTGTATAACAGGCAAATAATTCCAGATTTCAAGCCCAGTGAGTAGACTTTTGGCTCTTTCACAGGGGAAGCCAGCTTTTCAAACGCCGCTCAAAAAGTCCTACTATCATTGCCAACGTTGGACCACCTCATTGTAAGCAGCTGCAAAACACGTCTCACTATTCAATAAATCTCATCATGTCACCCTTATCTACAATTTACCCATTCTCCCCCTTTGGCTATTTCACCAGATGGGAATGCTGTAAGTGCAAAAACTGGAACAAAGTGTACCAAGGCTACTGCAGCCACCAAGCCTGCAAACACTCGGTCTGCGAGGACAAGTGCATCGTCACAGGCAAAGACGGATTCACCTTTCCGCCGGGACTTCGCATCCCCACCAACTGGATCTGTCTGAACGAGAAGCACCTCCCCGAGGAGTCCAACACGCAGATAGTCCACTCGATCGGAGAGCTACGAATCCCACAGGCGGTTGAATGTTACTGCAAAGCACCCGTCTTTACCACGGATGCAGTCTACGACCAGTGGGGGAACCGGATGTGGACCGAGTTCATGCCGGAAATGTACGCAGACTGTCCATATGTGCCCATGGCGCCCAGATTGTCTCTGAACGTCATTGAGCAGAGGGAGATGGCAACAGCTGGAATTATGGATGTGTGCGGAATGGCAGCTTGGAACCCCATAATGGCCAAGCTCAAAACCCTCAAGGCAGCAGAGGAAATCAAGCGACCTCCATCCATAGTAGCATCCGAAGGCAAGTCAACGCCACCAAAGGTCGACGGTGGGCTGGAAACAAAGGGATCCGCAGGCACCAGGAAGAGAAAGGCTGAGAAGGTTGAGGTGGATGCGGTGAAGAAAGCCAAACCAGTCAGGACATCGAAACGTCTCAGGGCCAAGAAGCAGACCCTTCAGCCCACAAACCAAATATAGTATAGTACCGGTACATCAGGAAAGCCTGAGTGAGAAGAGATTTTCAGGCCCCACTGTTGCCAAGGTGACGAAGTTTCTAGATCGAGGGGCAATTGTAGCAAAAGTAGTCTAATATTGTTTGTAGATTGATTAAGGCCCTTAAATGTAGATTGGTAGATCAGGGTTTCACGTGATTGTATGGCCAGGAATTCCCTGCGCGCGTCGCCAAGCGGCACTTTACGATATATCGTGATGATCTTATGCACAATCGCATGCAAAAGAAGCGTTCGCCTGCATGGGTGTTGATTGTGTTTTTGTTATCGAGGCTTCTCTTTTTTTTTCCTGTTTGTTTGTTTATGTGGGCAAAACTGGGTGACGAAATTTGATCTTCCCCAAAGAAAAAAAAACATTTCTCACCGACAATCATCGATCCAGGTTCATCCCACCTTGTTTTTATGTATGGGTTGATGGGCAATGCATCTGAAATTTCCATCCCGTAATGAAAGGCGAATGCAAACCCGCTTTTAAGCAAATTTTCACAATGCACGGGAGCCGGTAGACACTGTGGAATTGGGCATACTGACATGTGGTTCCCCTCAGGAAGATCCCTGTCGATTGACGTGGTTCGCCCCCAACGAACCGGAACCAGCAACTGGACCCTGACGTTTTGATGGAGGGGCAATCTTGGAACTTTTTTTTTTTTCTGTCCCTCGTCGCGTCGCTTGGGAGACCCCGCGTAACAATTTTTTTTCTTGTTTGCTTTGAATGCGACAAAAGTAGGAGGGGCAACTCCTCCAGCGCAGTGCGGTCGCAAAGTATTTCTACTCTCTTCTTCCCGCAAAAGATTTTTTCTTCTTGCCCCTCTCCCTTCCTCCTTCACTCACAAATTTTCCCTCTCTCTGCTATTCTTCTACGAAACGTTTCTGAGATACCCCCCCCCCCCCCCCCAAAAAGCATTCCTTCCTTTGCAAACGTCGCAAAATAACAAACACATTCCCTTTTTTTTCACACACACACATCCAACACAATGTCTACCCCCGAAGACTTCACCATTGACCCCCAGACGGTCAAGGAGCTCCAGCTCCTCGAGGCAGCTCTGTCCGACGTCGACTTGGAGATCGCGGCCAAGCAGTACCTCATGACGCGCGACATCTTCGCCTCGCGCAGGCAGACCATTGCCAAGATCCCCGCCTTCTGGGCCGTCGTATTTGAGCACGCCCAGCGCGACCTCGAGGCCGCCATCACGGCCGACGACACCGAGCTCCTGGTCAAGGGCCTCGTCGACATTGAGGTCGCCCGCCCCGGCATCCCCGCCTCGGCCACCCCCTCTGACTGCGGCAAGGACAAGTTTGGCGAGCCCAGGTCGGTCGCCTTCCGCTTCCACTTCAAGGACAACGACTGGATCGCCGACAAGGTCCTCGAGAAGCACTTCCACTACCGCTACGCCAAGGACGGCACCGCCGGCCTCGTCTCTGAGCCCGTCAAGATCAACTGGAAGGCCGGCAAGGACCTGACCCAGGGTCTGACCGACGCCGCCTACAACCTCTGGGTTGCCCAGAAGGGCAACGCCGCCCAGAAGCTCGACGCCGTTCTGGACAAGGACGCCCGCAAGGCCCGCGACACCGCCGCCAAGCAGCTCCCCGAGTACAAGGCCCTGGCCGCCATGCTGGAGGACGCCGACAAGGCCGAGGGCGCCATCAGCTTCTTCAACTTCTTCTCGTACCGCGGCCGCTGGATCAGCGAGGCCGAGAGTGTCGAGGCCAAGGCCGAGCTCGAGGCCAAGCGCGCCCGTGCCGCCGCCGGTCAGAGCACCAAGGCCGACGATGAGGATGACGAGGACGACGAGGACGACTTTGCCGAGGAGGACGTCGAGACCTTCCCCGCCGGCCACGAGGTCGCCACCACCATCTCGGACGAGATCTACCCCAGCGCCATCGACTACTACATGGAGGACGATGCTGAGCTTTCCGAGCTCGACATTGAGGACGACGACAGCGACGAGGAGGACGTCGAGATGTCTTAGATGGATTGAGGAAGAAGAGAAAAAAAAAGGAACAATATTTACCCGGGATGGGGGAAAAACGTACATTACACAGTTGGACAAACTGTCTATAATTTGGTCACGCCGAAATGAATATAAATTTTCTTTGTCTTTATAAAAGAACAGTATCGATTGCTACTGAGTAGGTTTGACAAGCTAACTACCTAATCTTCCTTTCGGTTCTTTTCCAGCCCACCAATACTAGTGTTGCCCTCGAATTTCCTATTCTCCTTTTCCTATTCGTGCTACCCTGCATATTTTCGCCTTGATCATGTAAGAATGCAAAATTGAATCATGCAACAGCTCGCTTGAATCATGCACCAAAAAAAAGTCACTTACACAAAGGAAACAAGAAAGAAAACCACGCTTAAGCAGAAACGGCACCCACCCCCTTACCCATCGACCTCTCCCTCTCCATGGTCCCCAGGGCCTCCTTCAACCTGCTATCCCGTCTGGCGTCGGCCGGCATGGTCTTGAGCTCCGGCCGGCTGAGCAGGCTGTACCGGTCCTCGGCCAAGAGGCGCTGGGTCGTGATCCTGGACTCGTAGTTCCTCATGAACATGTTGGTGAAGTGGGTGCCGTAGTGGATGCCCTCCTTGGGGCTCTGACCAGCCTCGTAGCCCGGCAGCGGCTTGGCGACGGCCTGGAAGGACGGCTCGTGGAAGTAGGCAAAGGCGAAGCGCTCGGCCGTGTTGAGGCCAACCTTGTGGGGGGTTGAGGGGAGGTAGGAGTTGGTAATGTATTGCATGATGTCGCCTGTTGTGTTTGATATCGTATGTTAGAGCTTGAGATATAGAGATAGGGTTTTGCTTTGACTGTAAGCGATGGAACAAAGACTTACCTGGGAAGACGGTAAAGACGTTGGACACGGGCGGCACGTAGACCCAGCGGTCATCCTCCTCCTTCATACCCGCCGAGCTCTTCTCCCAGTTGGCAAATTGCTCATCAGCATAGGGAGGGCGGATAAACAGCCCACCGACAGAGTCCTGAGCCGCAATGACAAGCAGACCATAGTCGGTGTGGCTGCCGATTCCACGGCCCTCTTTGCCCTTTCCATTGGTCTTGTTGTTCTGCGGGAACCTAGTTGATGTGAGGGTTGTTAGTAAACGTGATCCTCATGCAGAATGAGTAAGTCAGTGAGGATAGGACTCACCTGAGAATTCGCATGTGGTGCCACCCATCGTTGGTATACTGCGTGAGCGAACCCTCAGGCACACCCAACCCATACTCTGTAAGCTGCAGCAGCTTCTCTCCGCTCTCGCCCAGGTAGTCCATGTACTTCTTCATTGGGTCGCGCATCTCCGCATCGGGCCAGGGGCAAGGACCATGGCAGGGCCACTTGGCCTTGACCCTGGGCTCGTCGAGGTCGAGGTCCTTGGTGACGGTAAAGATCTCCGAGTAGTCGGCGATGCCGTCGGTGATCTCCTCGCCGCTGGCAATGTAGCCGGCGTAGCTCTGGCTGTCGACGCAGGCGGCCTTTTGCTCGTGCGGCTTGGCAAAGAATCGCTTGGAGGCGGCCTGCGCCGCATCGTACATGGCCTGCTGCTTGGGGTTCATGGCGATTTGGAGGATACCGTCGCGCCGCCAGGCGTCGACGAGCGCCTTGCCCATCGCCCGGTCTCCCCGGGTGCCCTTGACGGACTCGGGGAGGGTAAAGGTCTCGAGCTGGCCCACGCGTGCCTTGTATCCCGGAGGCATGGTCTGGCCCATCCGTTGGAGCTGGTCTTGGCTGAGGCCCTGCGAGCTGACGGTGGCCATGTGCCGCCCGTGAGGGAGGCCGCGGGTGAGGCCGATGGTTCGAGGGTTAGGCCTGAACATGATGGCTTTGTGAGGTTTTGAGGGTGGAATATGCAGTGAGTGTAGTTGATTAGTATTAGTGGTATATATAGTAGCTGCAGAGCTCTTGATGGTTATAGTTAAAGTTGTTGGGGGTGTAAGTGTAGTTGTAGCTGTCGTTCTGTATGTAGTAGTTTGATTCACTGATATGAGTTGATGTGTCTTTCATTCTAACCAGAGAGAGAAGCGTGAACGGTCAGATTTTATAGTCTTCCTGTTCCTCTACATGCCCAGGTTCCGCTGCCAGCATTGCAAAGATCCTCCCGGCGGCGGGCTATGCCGAAACCATCGTTCCTCCTGGCGTACCCTTCTCCACCATAGGCCAAACCATGGGCGAGCACTTCCGGGGGGGCCAAAATTGGTACATGCCACTGTCATGTTTGTTGTCTGCAACGTATACAATAGACTGCTATTAGAGCCATGTCCCCAGACTCAAGATAAAAAAAAGAAACCACTAAGACTCAGCTCATCGAGTATGCCTGCCAAGATCGAGTCAGGACTCAAGAGGAATCGATTTTGAATATCAAACCAAGATCCTTGGCATCACGATCGGAGTCTTGGGATTGAATCCAAAGACGACATGTATACTAAGAGTAAAATTTGTCAGCTTCAGGTTCGGGGGTTGACTTGATGGGTTGAGTCCTGCTCAACCTATGAGGCGTGATGTCATGTACATCTTAATCTCTTTCTGAAGCATCTTTGAAATTCTATTTCTAGAGTGACATTGTATTTGTGACCTACTCTTGACAATCGCCGTCTAACTAGTCAGGTATGCGAACCCCCCCAAAAGCCGCCTTGGCCGAATTCCCCTTGTGGAAGCCCGAGCTTAGAACCATTTAGAAGCAAAGTTTGCACCTCCTTCACCCAGCAGACAGATTAGGAAAAGCGCCAGAGGAGACAATGAGCAGTGGTAATAAAACTGTCGTCGGCCGAATCATGTCTAATGTACCGGTGTGTGCCTGATGTTTGCTGTTATTCTCTTCTTTTTTTTCATCTCATTCAAAGTATTCTTCAGTCGATACTTGTCCCGCGCCTCTGACATGGCTTTAAGCTGTCAGGGCTATGCAGGTACTTGTTTGTAATGCAGATTCATGCGGTGCAAACAGGGACTGTCGCGTACCTGTCAAGACGTGATTCGACATCTACTTATTCTGTCGCCCAAGTTAGGGTCCAGACTAGATGATTCTCGGCATGCCCATATTACCGGTCTGACAAACTGACTAAGTGATTGGAAAACAATTTCCTGCGCTGGGCTAAAATATGCCATAGCTTTCCCGTCTTTCTCCAACCTGAAGGTTAATCTCTGGGTCTTCTATGCTTCTATGGAACGGGCCGGCAGGGGATAACCATGATGGACGGGTGCTACGTCGAATTTGGGGAACTCGAAAAGTTAATCAAATTGGGGAGGAACATAAAAAAAAAGAAAAAAAGAAACAAATTGACAGTGGCTGTGGTGCAGATTCGCTTTAAGCTCAGTCGTACCCAGATTAGGCTATCCCTGCCAAGTGTAGATCAGGTTGGAATACTTGGGGGTACTTCAGGGGCTTCTCCCTGCTCCACCTGATACTTTTTTTGTGATTTATGCCACAGTCAGACAAGAAACAGGTACAAGTCGTTTGGTACAAACCTGACATCGAAATTTACAGATATAACAAAATTCGACTAGAGGTTCTAGCAAAACCTTAGATGCCGAGTTTAAATCTGTGATGCGACCAATAATAATCCGTAAACTTGGGACAAGACTTCTGCCAGTAGAAAGAGAGAATATCAGGCAGAGGAAATAAGGTTCATCTTTTCCTTGGGGCCTGGCAGCATATCTAGATGCGCCACATGTCTGACCATATGAGGAAACCAAGGCGCAGCGATGAACATGGTAGACACATGGGTGGGATGGCATCCAAGAAGGGTGAAGCCGGTGCCGGAACAACTCGCAATGTCCCGGACAACTGTTCGATAACGACTCGACATGTCTGCGTGCGTATGAGAACTGACAATCAAGCAGTACGGCATCCAAATGCGATTGGTCGCAGTTCGGAGAGATTTCGTATAACAGTTAATTTACCACGTAGTCAGGTTTGCTGAACAGTCTCTGCGGCGGTTGTCGGCGTGGTCTTGTCAGTTACTAGGCGCAGGGTCGAATAATCAGAAGCGGCTGTGGTCATGCATGCGGGACTTTTTTGCCGCCGTTATCATGACAGCATGCGGTTCGATCATAGTCGCAAGCGCTGGGTTTCCCGAGTGTGACAGGAAGCGGGTTCGCAAAAATAAAAGCGTAATCTGTGTCAGTCAACCACATGAACCCGACCTGTGCTCAAACTTGTCACTTCACTAGAGGTACCCCAGGTAGTAGTCAAGCGGGCTGGGCCGTGAGTCAGTTTATTTGGGGGGAATCCTAACCTATTAGTAGAAGTAGATACTTAATTTGATTGCCATCAAGTCGCATGACGTCGTCAACAAGCCCGAAACCCCGTCGGCCATTTTCCCCAAATAAATGAGAACCGGATGCCGCCCAGAAACAACTCGCCGTGAGGGATTTTTCTTTAATTGCTCGACCAGCCAGCTAGAAATTGAAGGACAACAATACTACCATCAAGGGCAGACACGCAATAAGATGCGGCTAGTGGGCTTGTGTATCAGAGACTCACGTAACCGTCGGGAGGCAGTCCAAAATAGCTCAAAAATGGATTTGCCGAGGAAAACTCCTATAACGCCAACGCGCACATGCAAAAAGAACCGGTACCTACCCAGGAGAACAAATAAACCAGCAAAAGCAATACAAAACCATTTCCCAGCAAAGCAAAAACGTGTCAATCACCTGTCAATGGTTCCCCGGCCCAGGCCGCTCACCCCAGAAACCAGGATCGTCATGCCAAGTAAACATGCTGACCGGGTCTGGACTGATATTCCCCTCAGTCTGGACCCGCAACTCTGTGAGCTGGAACGTCCTGGTGGTCTTGGCTACCTCGTTTGAGGTGTTGTTGGGGTCGTCAATCTCAATGTCATGGTTTCCGACACCATGCTCCGAATTCTGGTTTCCAGGGTCGCCGTCAGCTGAACCACTCTCTGAATATGCATACTCGTGTGGTAATGGGATGATATCCAGCATCGCCTGATTATGGTCTAAAGTATCGTCTGCGTGTCCTTGCCGCGTGTCAACTGGATCGACGAGAAAGTTGTGATGATGGTCAAGTGAACCGACGAAATCCCCTTGGACCGGTGGTGGTACAAGGCAAGAAAGGTCTGCCGCTAAGGAGACCGATGGTAAACTCGAAGAAATGTGAACCATCTGATCCTGAACTGGATTGTAGTAGACGCTGTCCAAAGTAAGCGGCGTAGCAACAGCCCCAAATGATGAGCTGCTAAAATCGTTGACCTCGTGATTCCTATTTCCGCCATCATCCTCGTCATCGGAGACGGAATCGGACGTGTCGGAGCTGTCTTCTGACAATCCATCGTCCATCTCCAAGGCGGGATGGGGAGCGGCGGCAGCGGCAGCCCGGACAAGCTGCCTCTCGGCCTCCTCATTTCCAACCACCCTCCGCCACTCAACCTCCAACTCCTCCCCCCAGCCCAACATCTCCGCCAGCTTCCTGACCCCGGAATCACAGTCCCCAAGCTCAATAACATCCTCCGCCCTCTCGCCAAAATCCCCCACTACCTCCCGATTAAACAAAACCCTCGGCACACCATCCGTCGCCCTGACCGGAAGCTCACAAAAAGGCGGCACGCTGAGGCTCGTGCCCATTACGATAACCACCTGCCGGGCCCGCACGCCACCCGATACTTCGGGGATCGGTGCACCTTCCAGGTCCGGCAGATGCGTCTCTCTTGCGCGAAAGAACCTTTCCGGCAGCTGCTCGCCAAAAAAGACAATATCCGGTTTGACCAGGCCGCCACATTCTCCACAGCGCGGAACCCTGGACGCGGCAACGTGGGAGCGCATATCCGCGGCGGGGAACTCTTGCGCGCAGTCGATGCAACGCTGCGAGTCGAAACTGCCGTGGGCCTCGACGACCAGATCCGGCGGTACACCGGCAGCCTTTTCGAGGCCGTCAATATTTTGCGTGAATAGCATGACCAGCAGTCCTTTACGGGCTAGCAAGGCCACGAAGGCGTGCGAAATTGTGGGTGCATATCGGCCAGGGTAGAGCTCCGGTGCCAGGGAGTAAAAGGGCTGGGGGTTGGTGCGGAAGAAGTTGATATCAAAGACGTCGGTCGGGCTGTCGAGGCTGAAACGGGCGAGGTTGTCATACAGTCCGGTCTTGGGTGAACGGAAATCCGGAATCCCCGCCGAAGTGCTAATCCCGGCGCCAGCGAGAACGATGATGCCGGGCGGAGAGCCGGGGTCGGCGAGCATGTAGCGTGCAACTTGGTCCAGAGTTGGTGACGGCTGGGTATCCATTACGCCGTCATAGTCGTCCATGGCTGGTTCACGGGTGACTGACGACTGACTGGGAGGGTTTGGGTGGCTGAGCGAGCGAATGGGCCTGTGCGATATCGGCACTCTTGTTTCCGACAATTCCAGAATTCCAGGGTACCAACGTCGACTCAACAGGAAAGGCAAGGAAGGAAATGAAATGAAAGTTTAGTATAGACGTAGAAATGAAAGACTGAGCGACATTATTATTATTGATGTCGACCCAATTGTGCTGTGTGCGATTGACTGATTTTTGAATAAGGAAATGAATGTATCGGCATCTATCAATTGATCAATCGGCCGAATTCAGCGATACCATGGCAATTACCATGCGTTTGAAGCCGGGTGCAAAAGACAGAAAGAAGCGATAGAACCCGTCAGGCCCTTCCGGTCGGTCAAATCAATTTAACTGTTATCGAATCGAGAGAACCGACTGGAAGGGAGCAGGATGCGCACGCGCAAAGGGCGAATCTTCGCCGCCAAACCAAATGTTCTGGCACAGTCGCAAAAGGAGGAGTAGGCGAATGACACGAAACCCATGGGCGGTGGGTGGGTGACGGATTGAAAGATGATGGATTTGCGGTTAATCAAACCCGTGTTCGCCCTGCATGCTTCGGTTATGTTACGTGGACAAGCACGTGACAATTGTCCCATGCTAGCTGCCCGTCGCTTGGCGACATGATAGCATAGCTTGTCCTAATGCAAAAGCAATCAAGGAAAACAAAAGAAAACAAAAGTAAATCTATCCGTATGATAAGGAAATGCGTTAAACCTGGATAGAGACGCGGCTGAAGTGCTTCTGCAGCCTGTACTCGAAAAGTAAGGGCCGTTGGTGGACTGGGACAAATCCCTAGGATTTACTCCACATTTTTGATCTTTTCACTTCACTCGGTTCAGCTACAGCTATCATCCATACCAAGTGCCAACGAGCGACGTCTAACCACGTCTGACACAATCTCAAGACAAACTCAAATAACATCAATGCAATTCATCAACTCATGAACATTTTTCTTTGCTGCTTTGTATAGATGAAGCATCTTCTCTTGTTTTCATTTTCTGTTTTACTTTCCCACCCAGCCCGTGCGTATACCCTCGCTGGCCCCCCTGATGCTCCCATGATCGTTGCTATCGTGTATATTTTGCTCGATCTTCGAATCGTAAGAGGTATCTCTATCGGAACATAAAAAAATCGGGTGGGTGTGAAAAAATGGCTTTACCCTTGAAAATTGAAATGGATGACAAAGGAAAGAAGAAATGGGCGAAAAAAGGATGGTTCTGAGAAGTGAATTAGAGGGGCGGGTGTCCTGACCCTGCCGTCCTCCCAGGTTGAACATCCATACTTTCAAATGGCCTTGAATTAAGCACCCGTCATAGGGCCATCCTTTGGTGCTGCCATTGGACTGGCGCTATCAAATGGGGCTGCATGAAGTGCTGGCTTGTCGGGACTTTGTGCATCTCCTCTGCGTTTCCTGTCCAGGGCTGACTTGACCCACTGAGCCACCTCGTCGTCGGCCCCAATGGGCCCGGACCCTAATGACAGCTTTTGCGCCGCCGCCTCGAGGTCGTCGGTATCTTCCGCTTCCTCGGTGATTGTCTCCGGCTGTGCCAGAGACCTGAGCCATGGATGGGCTAGAAGCATTGGGTACGTACTCCTCTTTGCCGGGTTTTTATCGAGACATGACCGCACGAAGTTGCGGGCCGTGTCCGAATATCCCTCGGTTGGCAGATCCGGTGGGTCACCCTCAACGATGGCCTGTAGTGTAGTTGTCAGTAAATATCCTCAAAGAATGCCTCGATCCTGCTATTCTGTCCAAGGGCCGGGAAACTCACGCTCAGTTGGCTAAAGATTGTCGACGAGACCTCAGGAGGGTATGGATACCTGCCCATGGCGCACTCGATAATGGTCAAGCCTAAGCTCCAAATATCGCTTTGAACGTTGTACGTGCCATCCGCACCTCCTTGTGCGAAACCTCCACCTGATATCCTCTCGGGTGCCATGTAACTCTGGCATCCGATGTTGGTCTTGGCGATAGACGCCACCAGGTTACCGCTGACACCAAAGTCGCAAATCTTGACCTGTCCGCGGGTGTTTGCGAGAATGTTGGTGGGTTTAACGTCGCGATGAATGATGTTGTGATCGTCCTTGAGCGACTTGAGCCCCATGACGGTGGCATACGTAATCTTGCGAATAACGCCCTCCGGGATCCCGCCAGAGTACAGCTTATCGATGGAGCCACCGTCCATGTACTCAATGCACATGTACACGGCTCCTTCTTGGAAAAAGGCGCCATAAAAGTCGATGATGTACGGCGAGACACATTCGTGCAGGATAACTAGCTCCTTGAGGATAGTCGTGAACTTGGCCTCGTCCAGTTCTAACCTGATCTCCTTCATAGCCATGACGACACCCGAGGTCGTCTGGCCATCAACACCGCCATTCGAATCTTCGCCTTCATCCTTCAACGAGTTCTGTCGAGACATTGACTGCTTCGTCAGGCTGCCAAGACCCTGTCCAAACCGGGGAACCTTGGGCTTGGCATGTCGAACCTTGTATACGGTACCGTAGTTTCCCTTTCCGAGTTCATCGAGAACTTGTATCTCATCAAGCGAGATGCTGAATTTGTGTCCACTTGCAAAATTGACACCCGTGCGCGTAATCGTCGCTGCACCGTCAAACGTGATCCAGCCATTCTCTGCATCAATGTACTGCTTAAAATCGTGCAACTTGTTGTCCGGAGCCGCTTGCCCACCAGCTCCTGATTTCTTGTCTGCGTTGTCGCCAGCTGTTGGTCCCGGTGCCCCACCTTGCAGGTCAGACAGCTTGGGCGTCCCCATGCTGGGTGTAGCGCCGGGTCCACCAGGAAGGCCGCCTAGCTTCATGGCTCTCCTCTCGCTCAGGCTGGGGGGAGCTTTGCGTACGCTCGGCACGGCCGGAGCCGACTTGGGGAAGCCCTGCGGCAGTGGACGCCCGCCCAAGTTCAGCTGCATGTTGGCGGCGATGTTGGGCGGAAATCGCATGTTGGCAGCCATACCACCCGTTGATAGACCTACAGGCGGCGATTGTGGTCCCAGATTGGAGCCCATGGGTAATGGTGAGCCAAGCCCCGAGGCAGAAGATGTGCTGCTACCGCTGCCAAAAGCTTGCATCTGCGGCCGCCCCATGCGTGTACTTTGTAGTGCGCGTGCCTTTGCCATAAGGTCGGCGGGCAGAACTCCAGCAGACGGAGGGGGCCTACGCGCATTGGTGAGGGTCCCCGTCACTGTAGACGTAGATGTCATTGCCGTCGTCGATGGATCAGAGACGGTCCGGAGGGATGGGACTCGTTTCGGGAGGGCACTCGGTGATGGCGGGTCTAGTGGGGTGCTTGCCTCCGAGTCGTCGTCGACAATGGAGCATGGCGAGGTGGGCATGCTGTCAAACTGTTCGTCCGGAGTGGCAGGGACCGAATTATCCGGGCCCGTTGCCGGTGGTTGTTGCGATTGTGACATTATGCGTCGGGGAGGGTCTGATTTGCGGCGGACGGTTTGGCTGGTTGTAGCGAGCGAAATTAATTGGTGATTGAGGTAGGCAGTAGTTTCACCTCGATCGCTGCATGCCGAGACAAGACCAGTAAAGTTTGTGGAGGATCGCGATCTTGGAAACGAGAAGGCAAGGTAAAGACTGTAAGAGCCGGTTGCTCGATGCGAGTCGGTGTGCGGTCACCTCGGCCAGTGGCTGGCTACCTCCTAGCTGGTTTGGGAGATTTTGGCAAGATCAATGCCTGGAGGAATACGGCTCGTCGGATCGATGTCGTGTGGGTAGGCTAAGGGCACTAAGCTCGCTCCTGTGCAGTAAATAGCTAGAATTTGCATTAGCTATGATCCAGTCCAGTCCATTTGAGTAAAGAGCCAACGTGGTTTAAAGGTTGGACGCCGGGCACGTTGCTGCCCGGCACCGTCGGTTCATGGGCGGGGAATTGCAAACACACCTGTTGTTTGGGTTTGGTCCGACCAAAGGCCGTCTATTCTTCGCGGTCGTAGCCGTCGTCAATTCGATGGAGGGGTTCGCCTGCTAGGGTTCAAAGTCGGGCGACCCAGGAATTATCGGGTTGCAACAAAAAAGATCCCCACGATTACAACGTCCAGTATATAGGGCCAGACTTTGAGAGGGCAGATCGGGAAGAAACACAAAAACTTTTTTTAGTCCTCCGGCAAGAGTGAGGTGGATATGGTTTATCAAGATGGGATGGCAAGTTTGAAAACGCTCGAGGTACCACCGACTTTGATGGTCGGCTTCGGCTTGCTTGCGTCTGTGTTTGCGTTGGGTTGCGTCAGTGCAGGATTGACAAATCTGCGCCGGGGGGCTTGGCCAAGTGTGGAGTTACCTGGAACCACTTCGCACAAACAATAAATATGGGCCCTGGGGATACACTCTGGCTAGGTACCTGGACCTTAAAAATATAATCACCAATTGGAATTAATCCAGCACCTGTCGATAGTTGCTGTAATGATGATGAATATAACAATAATAGACGTAAGCGAGTTCTCTTGTGCCGGATTCTCTGCTGATCCGCCAAAGTTGCTACCTGGTCCACACGCGGTGGGCAAGGTACCGAGAGAAACCCTGTCTGTCCAACTACGAAAGGCGGAAAGGTAAATGATTGGGGGACGTATTGAGGAATCTTTTTTTCCCGTAAGGGTAAGGCAGTGAATACATCGTCGAAAAAGAGAGAGCAGAGCTGAACTTATTACTGCATCTGCATAAATAGTTACATAATGTTTGCGCAGTGGTACCTCTGTCAGCTCCAAACTGAAAGCCACCACTGTCAAATCAGGTCCTACCTAATTAATTACCTACTACCTATGTGTTCAATACCCTAGTCCACTGCTCATAATGGATGGAAGCAGAAAATTAGCGTACCGCACAAACCCTGGCGATGACGTTGATGGTCACATCTGTGGCTTGGAGGGGTCATAAAGGGTAACCGGCAGGTATAGCTCTGCCACTGTCGCCTCCCTCCCGTCTGCATGTGCAGTACATACAGTACCTTAGTGAGCTTCAAGCCAAGGGTTTCGTCAGGGACACCTATCGTAGCTGGGTGAGCATTTGTATTCTTTTTTCTTTTATCCGTCACCATGGCACACAATAAAAAAGCAGGATTGTGATTGCCGTGATCTTCCCCAAACATGAAACGAGGTGACAAGTCCCGAAGTGGATGGGCCTTTATCCAATTGTGGCAGTGAAACGGAGACGCATCCGACCCCGCAACTTGGGTCCGTCCCGTGGCGGTGTTGATTAGCTGGTAGTTCAGCTGTAATTTGATGTACCCAAAGTTTGCTTTTCGTGATGGCGAGCCAAGAGAGTATTAAGATCCGGATCTCTGCACAGACATGACAAGAAAAGGCGTTCCTCCCAAGCCAGTTGAGTCAGGATTGAGACCCTTCCTACATTTCGTACCAACAATTCCAACAGCTGGGTAACAAATAGCATTCAGCTCTGACCAACCTCGAGCTTCGCTTTGCTGGTCGGAATGATTCAAGTTGTGCATACACGTATTCGACTTAGCCTGTACGAAGCTATTGCCCAGCCTCACCCCATACACATTCCTACGTTAGTACGTTTTTATTTTCCAAAATTAACACACAATCCTTGCATCGTGGGGCCGAATGATGTGATGCTTGAGCCAGTTTGAGACCTCTTAAGAGAGGAAAACAATTATGAATACCTACAACACCTTAGCGACACCATTTCAACAGCGGTTAGCGGCATGCGCGGATTTATGCCGACGCTGATTCGGTAAGGAGCAAGCAAGCAAGATTTTATTCCAAGTCTTCATTCTGCAACCATCCCGACCTGTCAGATGAGTTTAGAAATCAGGACAACTTCGCTTAATCATTCTATTGCGTCATAAGGGTCCCTTCCTAACGGGGCTTGATGCACAGGATCCCGGGCCCTACCATGTTCTGTGGTGCGGTGGCCGTCCCTTGCGCCGTGCCATGGATTTCACGATGGGGGCAGCCGGCAGCGACAGCTTGTGGCCTTGGAACGCCTGCAGTGTGCAAAAGCCCATGAACGCCAAGTTTGTTAGTACTGTAATTTTAGGTATGTGGCATTTACATTCGGGATAAAACAAGCCGTTAATATCCCGACGCTCTGTTTTGATGCGCTTTTTCCAAATGTTCGTGTCTTGTTGTTCTGATCTTCTTCTGTTGTTCTTTTGCGACTTCTTCGACTTCTTTGACACACGTTGGCAACAAGGCGCGTAATAAAACATTTAGACCAGACTAGGATCTAGAAGGTCGTCGTGGCCTTCAAACTTTGAACCTCGATTTAAACATGACATCAGCGCCCATTTGGCTTGGACTGTCCCCCCTCACGATGCCGTCAAGTGGTGCAAATTTTGGTTCAGGAAATTTGGTAATTATTGTCACTAGCTAACAAGCCAGTTGTTGTGAAAAAATTTGTAGACCCTTGCCAAGAAATCGGTAACGTCACAGCACCCATCATGGTGAACCATTGTGTCGGTGGCTCTAAGTTTACTACCTACTATGGTCTAATATGGGTGACGACCAGAGATTGTGAATTCTGGCAGCGTTCTCACGTGACTGTTGAAAGACGACGTCGATGGCGTGACAGCGGCCGGACCTCAATTGAATGACCTCACCATTCTGCCAGCAGAGCTTCGTCTCTGGCGACAGGGACACCCATGTTCTATTCTTTTTCATGAGTACCTCCACTTTAAGCAGGAACACAGCTCCGAATTGGCTTGGCTTGCACGTGCCTTAGAGCGACACGTCTAGAGGTCGAGACTAGCACGTTTGGCTGCCGATGATTGGTCGAAATTCTGCCCGAGATAAGATTTAATGGCTTAGATTATTGATGCTTCGCGAGCTTGTTGTTGTTTTGCTTGGCGTGGGCCGAGTAAAAAGACTTAATAAATGCAAACATGAGATGTAGATGCGTACTATCATAGTCTAGCCTGTCGTCGGAAACATTCTGGACGTTGAATGATTGAAAACGGCAGTTAAAAAACCGTCTCTTCCGAGGAGTAGAATGAATAATCACAATCTCAGTCTTTTCTTTACATCTTGGCGTTTGGGGCGGCAAAAAGTGAGTTGTTCATGTCTCCTCTTCGTCCAAAAGAAAAGTGGGCGGGGCGCCTTGGCGGCTGTGCAACTCAGAGGACAACAAGGGCTGATTAGCAAGTGCAGCCGACCGACCCATGGCTGCCTCACAGGCGAAACGCTGTTGGGTTGGCGCCAGTCTCAACCCAGCCCACTGTGCCACTAACCCCAACCCACCTAATCAAAGAGCTTGGCCATCTACAGGGCGCGTTCGACTGTGACTTCTCCGTTCCCTTCTTCAACTATGGCCGAAGCTGGCATGCCGATCGGACAAAGTTCTTAATGCAACCCCGTGGAAACTTCACCCGATTCTAATCAATCCCCGACTATCTGGGCTTAGCGACTGGGGGCTCCTTTGTTAATTGAAGAATTGAGTTTTTCCACCTGGTTCAATACCTACTTATATATTATCGCGTGCCTACCATGAAAGCCACTGTGTTTGCATTCTCCTAAAGAGCTCGTGTCCCTCAAGGCGCCAGCGCAGGCCACACGACAAAAACTTGGGCTTACTTTTCGGGCAGCCACACCAGCCTGATTTTCATCCATTCCATCATTGGACCCATCGAACGAACCCCTCACCAGGTTTTTTTTTCTCGTCAACTTAAAACCCGCCTGGCCCGGCGTCTGGCGTCTCTTTGGGCACAAGAGTCGTCGTCGCTCGCCGTCATCGTACCTGGCCCTCGCCACGACCGACCAAAATGGCCTCCTTCTTCACATCCCCGGCATCGTACCGGATCAACAATATGTTGGACGACCCGACGCTACCGCCAGCGTTGATGGCGCAGAACCCATTCGAGATATTCAAGAAGAAGCCGCACGATTCGCATCCTTCGCTGCCACACCTGGTCCTTCTAGTTTTCGAGGCTGTCATGGAAGTCGTTTGCGTCGCTCTACCAGGCTACATCATCGCTAGGCTGGGCCATTTCGATGCCGAGAAACAAAAGTTCCTTGCGAACCTCAACATTCAACTTTTTACGCCATGCTTGATCTTTACCAAACTGGCGTCTCAGCTCAACGCTGATAAGCTGGTCGATCTCGGCATTATACCCGTCATCTTTGTTATTATGACGTTTGTTTCCTACATGGTCGCTTTGGGTGTTACGAAAGCGTTTGGGTTCGGCAGGCGCCCAGCAAATTTCGTGATCGCCATGGGAGTACGTACCTGCGTTGACATTTGCTTTGAATCGTTAGAGTGAAGATTGTCACTCGCGCTAACTACAGCTACTCCAACAGGTTTTTGGCAACTCGAACTCCCTTCCCATCTCTCTCGTTATTTCACTCTCGCAAACGATCTCGGGCCTACACTGGGATAGGATCAAGGGGGACAATGACGACGAGGTCGCAGCACGTGGCATCCTGTATCTGCTGGTTTTCCAGCAGCTTGGACAGCTCGTCCGATGGAGCTGGGGATACCACGTCTTGCTGGCACCCAAGGACAAGTACGAAGAGTATAACCAGGAACAGGCAGAGGCAGGTCGCTTGCGCTCTGGCAGTGTAGATGGCGACAGCGTCAGCGAGAGGCGCGGACTGCTTGAGAACGGGAGCATCCATGAGTTTGACCCAGCGGTTGTAAATTCCGACGACGAGGGAACCATGCACACCGACTCAGACTCGTACGTGCCCGCCGGCCGAACACCGATTGCAAACCATTCGCGAGCGTCGCCCGCTGATACCGATGACGATGATTCGGATGGTAGCCGCCGCCCTAGCTCGGCGCCTGGTGGCCGGAAAAGTCGGAAGAGCAAGAACCACGATAGTGCCGGGCCACGCAATCACTCGATCGGGCCTGGTCCCACCAACGGTCATATACCACAGCCACACGAGAACGGCGACGATCTTCATATTCAGTCCTTCCCGCGCATCCGTAACAATGATGAGCAGGACATGTCTGGTAGGGTCAAGGGCCTCAAGATGCGCGCAGCGATGCTCAAGCGCAAATCGACCAACTCGATCAAGGCTTTCGGTTCGCGCCAGTTTGACAGGCTGCCAGTCACTCTACAGCGAGGTCTCAGGATGCTGGGGAGGGGCGTGGAGAAAGCCAACGTTTTTCTGTGGGAGTTCATGAACCCGCCGCTGTGGGCGATGCTAATCGCCATCGTGGTTGCCTCGATACCTTCACTCCAGCGTCTATTCTTCGAGGAGGGTTCCTTTGTCCGCAACAGCGTCACCAGTGCCGTTTCCCAGACCGGTGGTGTCGCCGTTCCTCTGATTCTGGTGGTCCTGGGCGCCAACCTTGCCCGCAACACGCAAAAGCACGATTCAGTTGATCCGGAGGAGAAGGAGATCGGCACTAAGCTACTAGTAGCTAGCCTGATGTGCCGCATGCTGCTGCCGACCATCATCATGACGCCAATCCTGGCCTTCTTTGCCAAGTACGTCCCGATCAGCATCTTGGACGACCCAATCTTTGTGATTGTTTGCTTCCTGCTCACAGGGGCGCCAAGCGCTCTACAGCTGGCGCAAATATGTCAACTCAACGATGTCTATGAGGGCGTCATGGGCAAGATCCTCTTCCAGAGCTACGTGGTATGGATCCTGCCAAGCACGCTGATTCTGGTCATGCTTGCCCTCGAGGTTGTCGAAGCTGCGAAGTAGGCGATGAAAAGACTTTCAAGCCGGCAACTTTGCCAACCCTCGCTGTACCATTTTCCTTATATGTTCTCTATGTTTTTGAAGGGGATTAAGTGCTCTGTGCGCAACACTCGGGCCTGGGCGTTTTGGTTTGCGTATAATGGTTGCAGAAGGCTTTGTAGGGGGATGTAAGGGCCTAAATCCTCTGCCCACTTGGCCTTTCTTGATGGTTCATCTCCTTTGTCCTTCCTGTCGGGTCCGGACGAAATATACGCATAGAGCAAGTGTCTCACGGGCAACAGCAATGTTATTGTTTTGTTTGAAAAGTTGAAAGGTTGTATCTTCCTATAGGTCGGACCTGTAATTCTATACTTGAAATGTGCTGAACAGGGAGTTTGTGAATGACATCTGTTCAACCGTACCCGCATCACATGTTAGCTTAACCAGGATGCACCTGCTACCGAAACTGTGTGTTGATCTCGATCGTGTGACCTTCGAAACAGGACAGGGAATTGTGAGTGGTGTTTGCTTTGGATTTTCTTATTTAGGCGTCCAAGATGCAGACGCCGGCTGAGAACCAAAACAAGATTCCATACGCAAGACTGGGAACAATGTGAGTATGGACCTTTCATAAGGTCTTCTACTCAAATATGTTGAAGCCCGCTGGGAACTTGCAACTTGGCTCCAGCCCAATTCCTTCCCTAGGTACTCATTCCATGTATCCCAGCTCTAGATCCAGCGCCCACTCGCCACGTTAACCCCCACTCAATTTAGCGTTGTCTTTTTTTCTTTTGGATTTCTCTCCCACGCCAAATACCTCCCGCCTCAATAGGCGTCAGTCTAGGGTGCATTTTGGTGAGCTTGTGGACAAGGACTCGCTTTTACCCTCCCCACCGGCCATCCCGACCTTGCTCCCGTACAACCACGATTCCTGGCGATATCCGCCCACGGGCTCTTGTAGCACGTGTCAACGCTAGCTATGATCTCGGAGAGCTGGGGCTGCAGCTCGTTGCGTTGGTAGTGGCATGTTTCGACTGGCCCCGAGGATGGCACCAAGGGCGGCACCAAATTCGTGGCGTTCACGTTGAGCTATGTAGTGGCCGATATTGCCGCACGCTGCAGATTGCGCACGGCAGTCGGGGCCAGCGGCATATGACAACGGACGACTTTGGCATCCATTCTTGAGATATTTTGCTGCTCCGTGGGCCAGCCGATGGACCCGAACAAAGCTTAAAAGGCAGCTGTTTTTGGTGGTGACGAGGCCCCTCGTGGCCAGAGAGTTATGTAGGCTTCTCATACCGACTTTAATGGGTATTGTCAGCGCTAGGAGGTAGAGAGCTGTGGCATGTTTCTTTTTATTTTTTCCCCATCCTATTCGTACTTGGTTCCTTTTCATTTACTAGTTGGAGGGGTCGAGTAACCCCTTGTAACGGTTCATCCGCGATGGTGGACCAGCAGGTAAATGAAGTGGTAGAGAATAGCCGAGGCCATCTCCCTTCGACATTACGCCACAATGGGTGTTCTTTGAGCGGTTTTTGTGTGGGTTCATTTTATTCTAGTGACTAAATTGACATGAGGTCCAGTGGAATCTAGAATATTTGACTTGCGAGGTAAACGGTTATATAGAATAGACCAAATAAGGTGTCATCGGATGGGCTACCTCGCGCAACATTGGATGCGACGGACGTACTATAATTGACACCAAGTATAGAGTATAAAATAAATCCTGGACGAGCGTGGGACCTATTGCGCAGCTCGACCTTTCCCATGTATGCTTTTGATCATTTGGTTACCAGCAGACTATTTAATCGAAATCCCTCGGGTACATCGGGTTACACCTTTCATGACAGAAATAGACGTAAGCTAAGTCCAAAACATGCATAAAAGTAGCACAAAAATGTACGCTAGGGCGAAAAAGAAGGATCAACAAAAGTAGACCCCCTAGACCAGGTAGGTCAAGGACATGGTCCTCGGAATCAGGGAACTTGTCGTTGTTGAGATTAAGAAATCTCTTCCGGTCAGGCTTGAACTGACAACCTCTCGATGTCGGGTCGGAACTTAACAGTCGAACGCGCTAGCCAATTGCGCCACGGAAGATGACAAATCGTATTTGAGATGTGAGACCGGCCAGTGGAGACAGATTAAAAGCTACCCTGGCTGGTAATTGCGACGCCATTTCGGAGGGGATCCACGATTCAACAGTGGGATGGTATTATTCCGTGCCTGTATAAATATACAAAACACACACGCTGCTGGAAAAATTAAAGAAAACCTAGTCAGTCCTGCCTAGGCTTGTCCGCTCCCTACGCACTCCTAACTAGGTAAGCTGAATAAAGTCACCCCATACATTCTCGACCTGCGTGTGGGTCGGGAGGGGCTTGAGCAGTGGACAACAAGCCGTGGGTGACGGAGCGAGGACTTTGCCGAGGACCCGTACATTTTGATCTCCAAACACAATAGTGGTGGGAAAGACATGATGTGTAGAACGGCTGGGACAGTAAATAAGGTCCTCGGAGTATATTTGCATATATGATGTGCATCATAGAGAGAACAGGCTTTTTCATAGCTTTTCTGCTACAGTAGTAGTATTTTGAAGGTGAATTTAGCATCTCAACATCAGGAGGATGATGAACAAAAGAAATTTGCTGAGAATACCTGCCTGCATGTAAAAGGGTTCTTCCATCAAACTTTTGACAAGTCAACCGTTCCACGGCTATGAAACATAGCTAGTTGCCATGATTCCACAACTAGAGAACCAACCTTGAAAAAGTTTAAGTTGACTTGTGTCGGGGATATACTCCCTTCTACATCAGGTTTGTTTACAAAGAGCAAAGAGTTCACACTTTACTCAAATTTGCCTAGGCCGGCATGAATTTAGCTCTCATACACGTTGGCGCGAACCCCTTGAACCTCAAAAGTCCGTTTGTCGCTGTGAGCTAAAACACAAACTAAACGAGTCACTGTCAAACGCAATGTGTTCTCTCTCGTATTTGGCCAAATCTACCAGGGCTCTCCTCAACTGTCATCAATTTTATGTGCGTCAGCCACAGCGGGCGCCCAGGTTCCTCTGCGTCCTTCAAATCTGTAAAATTGTCGTGCGAGTGACTAATTTCCGGGTGTGCCGGCCTCTATGGCCAATCTTGCGGATGTGGGAATACCCTTCGTCGCACCTGGGGCGTCGTTTGGTCGACGACTTGGTAAAAGCCCGGATGAAATTAACTGTGGGAGGACAGAATACTACAAGCCGACCAGACAGGAGTGCCAGCGAAGGTGTGCGTCGCGTGTATTTATTTATTGCCAGGAAACCGAGATGAAATCTGCAGTGAAATCCGGCACCAACAATCGTCTCCGCAGCTTTCGTGATAATGATACGCGTCAGCCGCGGCATCCGCGGACCGCTTTGTGTGTTTCGGGCAGGCAACCCTTTTCTTTCACGATGGTTTCCTTGCCCCGTTTCCGAAAAACAAGTCAGCATGTCCGAAAACCTTCAAGGAGGAATACGTCGTTTACAAGCCTCCCATGAGAGCCTGTATAACTAACTTCCAAAGTCTGACTCTGGAGCTATTTGTTTGTTCTTACTAGCCTAGGCGATATTTGCCGGCGAAAGCGGAAAAATAGGCGTGACTCGACCGCGTATCAGGTTGGTGATTGAATCGTGTCCAAACACAGCTGTCATGTAGGAAGCTACGCTCTGCGTTTACGTGTTTCCAGCAGGAATCCCGACGGTAACCCGACGGACTTGTGAACCTTGAACTATGCAATCATTCTACTGCTGAAGTTCATCAGAGGCTGTGGCACACGCGGCCTTCTCTTCAGGGACGTTTTGCTAGTACTGGCGTCCCTTGTCCCATCGAAATATCTCAAACTGATATTTCTTTTCAATTGGCTTGCACCCCCTTCGCGTTTGATCTATTCCGGAGGCTCGCGACATGCCCATGTACCCAGGAGTGTACCAATGGCGACGCAGCACTACTTCTACTGGCATTCTTAAATCCTGAAGATCTGCAGAGCATCTAATTTGGGGGCCGGGCTGTCAAAGTTGATTCGTGAATGTAAAACAGGATTCATGTCATTTCAGGTCTTGACTTCCCAAGATAGCCCACTCTGAAGGAAGTCTATGGCAATGGAAGCCCCAATAGAAGCCACCGCAGTCACTTGTCAAGCTGTTTGACAGTCGGACCCAAAAGCAGTTTCGGTATCAACAGTGGCATAGTCGGGCTTGATCGGTCCCTCGCGTGAGTTGTGTGCCCGACAAAGGCCAATCCAAAAGGAGGCTTGGCCATATAAATGTGCCATCATCGTCATCACAAGTTCGCAACAGCAGCAGGAAATTTGCTGTATGCTTGAGAACGAGACTCTATGCAAAGCGCCTGAAAAAGAAGATTGATTCCAAAGTGACAAAAGTCCTGTTCTCCCGATAATCTGTCATTAATGAAAAACTTTATTTTTCTTCGGCCCGCCCCATCAGCCTTTCATCTGATCCCTCTTGGTGCTTTTTGAGATGACGGGATGTTCATCCCGGAAAAACACGCGAGATTGCGCTTGTTTACGGAGTGGCGGGAATTGATCTCCATTTTTATCGATTAAAACGTGTCTGACATGGGTAAACTAGCTCAGAAGGCCGAGCAATATGTGACAAAATATCCGAAACATACTAGGATAGAACATGTTGGTATCGCGCTACTTTCATCAAAGCTTCTTTATGTTAAGCTTATACTAGCTAGCAAGTCTCTTGGAAGACCCATGCGTCGGCGCAACTAGTGCCACCTGTTTATGGCGTTCAATGAACGGTTTCTTCGCGTTTCCAAGGGCTACGCAAGCTTTCGAGTTTGGCTATATATAACTTGAAATTAACAAATCCTGATATTGAAACTTGGCAAGTTTCAAGACCAATTGGGGAAGGCATCACGGCGTCTAAATTCAGTTGAGGTAACGATACGAGATGTTCCAACTGAAAAGTCATATACAACAACAGTATAAATAGAGAAGCAAATCCAGCTTCATTTTTCATTTTTCTTGACACTCAGACACTTCCAATTTGACATTTATACTGGTTATAAAAACTCAAAAACAATATTCAATAATTCTCAACCAAGACAACCTCATCAGCCATAATATAATCCCACCATGCAGTTCTCTACCTTTGTTACTCTCTTTGTTATGGCCACTGGCGCTATGGCGGCGCGCGGAAAAAAAGGTATGTTTTATTTTTGTGCTATAACAAAACAACACGCTACAACAAGGCTCTGGAGCTCAGTACTAACTGATTACTAGGCGAATGCCACTCCACCGATGAGTGTCTTCGATTTGAGCCGAATGGAAGGTCGCTGGTCTGCCTGCGTAAGTTTTGTTTCCACTTTCTTTTTCTTAAATTGCAGGACAGTGTTACGACCAGATAGTTGGGCCGGTACCAGAGAGGCCAGGTGGGGTCACACCCCTCCTGACGACACTCGCCCAGAAGAAATACCGACCGGCAGAACAACGATTACCTAAGGGCAAGGCCACGATATCTCACGTGACCTCACGTGACGGCCAAGGGAATGGATCTCTATGATCTGTAGAATCTCAGTTGAGAATCACAGATCAAACAGATCAAGAGAGATCACACTTGGAACATAGTCTATATAAGGCACGCTCATTACCATGTAGATAGATTCGATTCTAGGATTGCTTAGCAGCAATCAAACTCTAGTTAACCTCAATACTTACTTGAGAACGATCATAACTTCACCCCCAGTCATTGAGAACCCCAGTTACCCAGTCAGACGCTCAGTTGCTTCAACCCACTGTACTTTACCATAAGAACAGGTTACCCCGATACCTTGATCGTAACAGACAGCTAGAAGTAAATCGGACTATGAGAAGTCCATGCTGACTTCTTGCAGCGGACGCAACCTCAAGCACCAAGCTCAGATGCCTTGACAACCCAGCCGACGCGGAGGCAGCGGCGGCGGCAGCTAAACCACCAAGCAAGGCAACTCAGCCAGCTCCTACGCCATCCCAGCCACCAAACAAAGCAGCTCAACCAGGCAAACCCAAAAGGTCGATACAGTGGTAGAGGATTTGGCGTTGTTGACAGCGTCTTGGAAATCCCAGAGTTCATAAAACAAGTGTTGGTGGTACGCTTTTGTGTGCTCTAGGGCGGATAATGGCTAGTACGATATCAAACCATCAGGGGACGGGTTTCCCTAGTGGGCGGGTATGTTATTAGCATGATATACACGTAATCCAATCAGTCGAAAGACCCCTGTATACAGAGTAATCATGATTGCGAAGTCCAATAAGCTTAAGGAGCAATATATCATTGATACCTTTTTCATTGCTTTCTTTTAAAATCTTGCCCAATGTTAATTCTGTATGCATCTTAATCTGCTCATCGCTGTTCATAGTATGGAAAACATGATTTGTATTTATGATCTTGATATAAAGACAGTCCCATTAACCCTAAATGCTCCAACCCAGCCTTGAATCCCCTCATCAACCCATGATGGAGGTTAATATCGCTGATGCAAAGTCCGAAACAGCCGATATTAACTACACAGAAACGACGTCAGGTCTGTTAGTCAGGTGTACACAAAGGTAAAGAGATGAGAAAAAAGGAAAAAAAAGGCTCACTCACCGGAGTAGCGTCACCAATCAACTCTTTTGTATTTTGAACAAAATCCCTCGACAGCAGCAGCTGCGCGTTTCCAAGCAGCGTCACGATGCCCTTGACACCATCCCTGGTCAGCAGCCCGCTGGCCGACTCCACCAGAGCGCCGAAGTCGACACGTCCCAGTGCCTCGAGCAGTGGCTGTGCCGATTCGGCCAGCTTCTGGAAGTCAATCTTTTGGAGCACTGCCAAAAGCGGCGCGATGCTCCTGACCAACCCGGCCAGGTCGATTTCGCCGAGCGAATCTAGGAGCGGTCCTATTTGCGCAAAGAGCTTTTTGAGGTCAATCTCTTTGAGCGAGTCGAGCAGGGGCGTAATGCTTTGCACTAAGCCGGCAAGGTCGATATCACCAAGCGAGTCCAGCAGCGGGCCGATTTGGGTGAAGAGTTTCTTGAGGTCGATTTCTTGGAAGGAATCAAGCAGTGGCGCAATGCTTCTCACCAGCCCTGGTAGGTTAATCTCACCCAGAGAGTCGAGCAGGGGACCGACTTGAGCAAAGAGCTTCTTCAGGTCGACCTCTTTAAGCGAGTCGAGGAGGGGCGTTACGCTGCGTATAAGCCCTACCAGATCAATTTCACCAAGAGAATCAAGCAGAGGGCCGAACTGAGCAAAGAGCTTCTTCAGATCGACCTCTTTAAGCGAGTCGAGAAGGGGCGTCACACCGGCAATGAGGCCTGCAAGATCGACATCGCCCAACTCGTTGATGAGGGGGATGATCTTGTCGGCCAACTGCTTGAAATCAATGTCCTTGAGGCCGTTTAGAAGCGGTGTAACACTTTTGACCAGTCCCACGAGATCTATACTGCCGACTGAATCCAGGAGAGGGCCGACTTGGTCAAAAAGCTTCTTGAGATCAATGTCCTTGAGGCTGTCTAGCAGAGGCGTGACGCTGTTCAACAACCCGACCAAATCTATGCTGCCGAGCGTATCCAGCAAGGGAGCAACCTGGTCCAGCAGCTTCTTGAGGTCGACCTCGGACAGGGAATGCAGTAGAGGGGCGACCTGGTCGACAAGGCTCTTGAGATCAATCTCCTTGAGCGATTCGAGCAGCGGACCAGCACCAGAGATGAGACCCCTAATGTCTCGGACGAAATCGGCAGTGAGTAGAGCACCAGCGTTGGTGAGCAGCACACCAATGGACTGGATAGAGTCCCTCGTCAAGAGCGGCTGCACCGAATCGACCAGCCCTTTGAGGTCTATTTGGCCAAGAGACTCGAGCAGGGGACCAATCTGCTCAAACAGCCCCTTGAGATCGAGGCCGGCCAGAGAGTCCAGCAGTGGTTTGACCTGCTCGATGAGACCCTCGGCATTGGTGAGCAGACCGACGATCCCCTCTATGGATTCCTTGGTAAGCAGTGGCTTTAGGGCGTCAAAGATGCCCTTCAGGTCGATTTGGCCGAGTGATTCGAGAAGGGGGCCGATTTGCTCAAAGAGACCCCTGAGGTCGATGCTGGACAGTGAGTCGAGAAGTGGCTTGATTTGGTCGACGATGGCTGCCAGATCAATGTCACCCAAGCTCGCGAGGAGGCCCTTGAGCTGACTGACAACGTCGCCGGTCAGAAGTTGTGATGCGTTTTCCAGCAGCGTCTTGATGGTTTCCACCGTCTGTGGTGTGAGTAAGGGTTTGATGGAGTCGAGCAGTTCCTGGATGTCTAGCTCGGTGATTGTGTCGATTAGTGGTTTGATCTGCTCCAGCAGCTTTTGCAGATCCAGTTCGCCAAGGCTCTCGAGTAAGCCCTTGAGCTGCTTGACAGTGTCCTCAGTCAAGAGCTGCGTAACGTTGGTGAGAAGTGACTTGATGGCCTCGATTGTTTCTGGTGTTAGCAAGGGCTTGATGGAGTTGAGTAGGCCTTCTATGTCCAGTTGGGTGATGGTATCGATCAACGGCTTGATTTGGTCAAGAAGCTTTTGGAGATCCAGCTCGCCGAGGCTTGCAAGCAAGCCTTTGAGCTGTCTGACGCTGTCTTCAGTCAAAAGCTCGGCAACGTTGGATAGAAGTGACTTGATCAATTGAACAGTCTCCGGGGTCAGGAGCGGCTTTACCGCCTCAACTAGACCCTTGAGATCAATATCCTTGACCAAATCGATGACACTGGCTAGGTCGAGCTCAACCAGACTACCCAACAGGCCCTTCAACTGATCAACAACCTCTTGGGTGAGGAGGCTCGACACGCTGCCGAGTAGACTTCTGATTTGGTCGACTGTGTCCTTACTTAGGAGAGGCTTTGCAGCCTCGACCAAGCCCTTGAGGTCGATGTCTTTGATGAGGTCGATTACACTGGCTAGATCAAGCTCGATCAAGCTACCGAGCAGACCCTTTAGCTGGTCCACCACCTCCTGGGTGAGCAGGCTAGACACACTGCTGAGGAGATTCTTGACTTGGTCGACTGTATCTTTGCTCAGGAGCGGTTTCACAGCCTCGACGAGACCTTTGAGATCTACATCTTTGAGCTGTTCCAACAAGCCTGCAAGGTCGAGTTCACCCAATGTGCCGAGAAGACCCTTGAGTTGGTCGATGACGTCCTTGGTTAGCAGACCTGACGCACCATTCAGGAGGTCTTTGATCTGACTAATAGTCTCCTCTGTCAACAATGGTTTAATGGCACCGACCAAGCCAGGCAAGTCGACATCTTTGAGTTGCTCCAGCAGGCCAGCGAGATCAAGCTCACCAAGGCTACCCAGGAGTCCCTTGAGTTGATCAATCACATCTTTGGTGAGTAGCCCGGATGCACCATCCAACAGGTCTTTGATTTGGCTGACGGTATCTTCGGTTAACAAGGGCTTGATGGCATTGATCAAACCTGCCAAATCGACGTCCTTTAGCTGCTCCAGTAGTGCAGCAAGATCCAGTTGACCAAGACCGCCGATGAGTTCCTTGAGTTGATCCGTAACATCTTTGGTCAACAGGCCAGAAGCTCCATCCAACAGGCTCTTGATCTGATCGACCGTCTCCTTGGTGAGCAGCGGCTTGACCGCTTCGACTAGGCCGCCAATGTCGACACCCTTGAGCTGATCCAGTAGGCTCCTGAGGTCGAGCTCTTGAAGCAGCGAGTCGATATCGACCAGCAGCTTGCGGGCGATCTGTGGTGTGGGCGGCCTGAGCGTCTCCGACAGGTACTGGAGGATGTCGTGGAGGTCCGTGAGCCCGTCCCTGCTGAAGATCTGGAGTACGATGTCGACCGTCTCGCGGAGGTTTTTGATGGTGTCAATCAGATCCCTGATGCCGTCGCCAAGGCCCAGAGGGTCTGCGATGTTTAGAGGGTTGAAGTTGCCGTCGTCTCTGTTTGTCGGTGGCGTTGTGCTGCCGCCACCACCACCACCACCACCGCCGCCGCCGCCGGAGTTGCTAGGATTGCCAGGGTTGCTGGGGTTGCTGCTGTTGGCCTGCCGCGGTAGGATGCGGGCCGCGACCTCGCGCTCCCGTCGCAGCTCGCCCAGGAGCATGTTCATGTTCCGTATGGCATCGCTGAGGTCTTGGCGCGGGACCAGGGCCAGGTTGTTGGCCGCGAGGTACTCGTCGAGATTGACATGCTGCTGTGCTTCAGCGGCCCGTGGGCTCAGGCTCGCAACCGCGGGCAGGACCACAAGGGCCGTGAGAATCCTGCCGAAACGCATGGTGAAGCTTTGAGGCTTGACTGGGTTTCTAGGCTTAGTTCTTCTGGCTTGTTGGAGACGGAAGAACTACCGAATTCCTGATTCCTCTCACGGTGTCGTATTCTGGCTTGCCCCCAAGAAGAAGGAAAACAAGAAGCAGGCTTGCACGCGGGCCCTGGATAGGCAAGGGGCATGAAGAGTAAGAGATAATAGTGGATTCTCATCGGTACACTGCAGATGCATATACTTAATAGGTAGGCAGCCCCATGTGTGCCCAGCCTACCATGGTGTGTCTCCTTGGCCATAGGGACGCTCTAACCCAAAACGACAACGGCAGGTCTATCTAAAGGCTAATGATGTACTAACACGGGGAAAAGGATACAGAAGAGGGGTTTCACTGCTAGTTTGTCAGTAAGTACCCCAGACAATGATCAATCTCCCCAGATTTCATCAGTCTGGGGCAGTCAGATCTCTTTCTCTTCTTGTCATCTCCCCCCGCCTCCTGCTTTTTTTTGTGCTCATTCTGCGTTCGCGATATCCTTGGCGTTCCCTCCAGGGTAGTAAGATCGTCAGCTGTAAAAAGTTGAGCCGAGGTGGATCTCGTGTGAGAAGCGGGGGTGATAAATGAGGAGAAGACTAGCGCCATGCTTGCCGTGAAATGGTTGCATTCTTAAGTGCACTTCCCTTCAGGCCCTTGTCGAAATTTGTCGGTTTCTCATTGCCGTTGTCGTACTGCAGGTCCAGCAAACTAATACCAAGAAGTAGATCTTTGGTTCGGCCGGGACCTGACACTGCGACCAGGGTAACCCATCCGCTTGTCTGCCCTACAGCACCAAGGCATGCACATCCCACTTTATTCGTCTGACTACGTCAAAGGTTTCAGCTCCGAGATTTCACTAAAAGTCGCCTCTTTGAGTAGGGGCTATATGGTTTTGTCAGTTGAGTTGCCACCAATCAACTGGAAGGGAACGAATATACCTCATATAGAGGCGAAAGAATACGATACCTCGGCAAACCCCTCTTTTGTCCTGGGCAATTGGATAGTCATCTTTCTATTTGATGCACTTCAATGAGTGCTGAAGTATTGAGAAAAGAAATTGTTTGTCATTTACTGTAAGTAGGTAGATATGTATGCAACAAGCGATGTGCCAACCAATGATAACCATCAATAATATCCAGGCGATTTAGACGACAAAGAAAGCACCTATCGTGACAAGGAAAAAGGTCAAGCAACAATCCGCACAGAAACAAGTAGCCGCCACCCTCGCCACTACCCCCTCGGCCAATGCCCCGTCCTCTGTATCACCTCGACCGACCTCTTCATGTCCTGCATGTAAAACTTGGCCGGCCTCTGCCGCACCCACATCGGCACGTAGGGATAGACGAGAGCCGTGTAACCTGCCGTGAAGTGATACAATGCAGTGCCGAGCGGCGACGGCGTGAGTCCGTACTCGCGCTGCAGGCGCTCGGGTAACCACTGCGCCGTAAACAGCCGCCCCGCTGGCAGCAGTGGCCACAGCCAAACCGGCATGTCCCTGGGCCACAGCAGGTCGGCGGCCAGGCTGCGCGCCCAGTCGGTGACCTGGAGCGTGTCGATGTTGTGCTGCCAGTAGCGCCAAAACTCGTCCAGCGTCGCCGGCCACATGTCGGGCGGCATGCGGAGCGACGTGCCGTAGACACCCGCCTCGCGGAACCACTGCTCCTGCAGGTCGCGCGACACCTTACCGAAGAAGGTCTCGTGCACCATGAGGAGCGAGACGAACAGCGTCGCGGCCGTCCACTTGTGCAGCTCCGGGTCGTCGGCGTCGTACCCGTCGCCCTTGACGCTGGCGTGCCGGCGGTGGATGACGCCAAAGATGGCTTCCTTCTCCTCCTGGGTGCCGTTGATGGCCGCGACGAGGAAGCGCGACGTGGTCTGCAGCCTGTTCATGACGCGGCCGGCAAAGTTGGAGTGCTTGTAGGAGCCCTCGGCGAGGGCGGGGTGGGCGAACTGGCATAGGATGGCAAACTGCCCGCCCATGAGGTAGATGGCATCCTGGGTGACCTTGCGCAGCTCGACGGGCTCTTGGATCGTTTCGAAGATGTGTGTTTTTCGTATTGACGATTTCGACGCCGCCTGGGTGTGCGTGGCCCCGATGACGTGGGGTAGGTTGTGCGCGGTGGTTGCCATGCTGGATTAAGACGATTTTGGGTGACTGGGGTGACTGGGGTGACCGAGAAGCAATGAGAAAGGAATGTCCCTAATGCTTCCAGTCTTGCCAAGATAAAAGCAGCAGTTTGCTATGGTGTATGAGTCCGTTAGGGACAAGGAGTTTGACCAGAAAGTAGCAAAAAGCACCAGTGGCAAGATAAGACTGGATAATGTATTCAAGTAGGTAGGTAGGTGGCTAAGTCAAGTTACCAACAAGCCACGAGCCTCACTGATCGAGTTGGACGGGCTGTCAATGCTGTCGTCAGCCGCCTTGGGGGCCAACATGTTGGTATGGGGTGTCTATTGACATGCAAAATTGCACCACCAACCAACGACAGAATATTTGCTGACAGACGCTTCACTAAGCCGTTTGGATCAGGTCATATCATTCAATCGCAAGAGTCACGCGATGGAGCAGGAACAAGAACAATGCACAAGTTTATAACATTATGTGGAGAGATGACCTCGGCACAGGTCGTGTGCATACACACCTGCGAATGGTACAGCGCAAAAGTTGGACTTTTGGGTGTCGTTGGTGACCACTGAAGAGATGCAAGTGACAACCCAAGACATGCCTCGGACTTCCGTAACAAACACAGCAAGCTGCCAGCCTGCCCATACACAACCACAGACGCAGTGGTCGCCTGTGAACTTTATCCGATGATAATAGAATGCAGTTAGTTGTATTGTATATTTGTACCTACCTACACATGAATGCATGCCAAGCTGTCAAAAGAAAACGTTTGGGCTGCCGTTACACACCTCTAAAGCGTCCCCGCTTTACTCGGTCTTCCCCCACGAGGCGTGGCAGGGCCATGTACCATCCTGACCTCCGTATCCATAAATGGAGATGAGCAGTAGCGAGTAGATCATTTATGGATTGGGATGAGATCTTCATGATTCTCAATAGATAGGTACCTTGTTTCCTAGTGCAGCCTGCATACAACACACAAAAACTGCCTCCCCAGCCCGGCCTGCCCCTCGTAATTGCCAAGACTACCAGCCGAGGCTCAAAATACGAGCGGGGAATCACTCATCAGAGGATGGTCCTCTCCCCCACGAAATGCTTTCCAGGTCGGGAAAGGCGCAAATGATATGCCACATCCTTCGGTCATGCCAAGGCTAGATAGAGAAGAAAGTTATGCGGGGTGCGCAACTTATCAACCTTGATCCAACGGCTGCGCTGTGCAATGCAGGCTGGTGATGTGCGTTGATGGAGCAGATCGCCGTGTGGGTGGGCGAGACTTGGTCACTTGGATGAGCTTGAACTATTCTAGTTCTAGCTGTCGATAATTCTTTCGACCTGCGTTGTTGTGTTTTGGTTAACTGTTGAGGTACTTGACCAGGTCGCCACCAGGCTGATCATGATGACTTCGTCTGTTTGCTCGGACAGGGCCATCTTTGTTGCCACTGCTAGGTGTTGAGGTATTCTGCAGGCTCCCTCAGACCAACCTTGATCAATCGAGTCTGTCTGATCTGTCTTGAATATTTTGCGTAGGCAAAGCAAACTTGAGACACTCAAACTCGGTGATGAGCCTGTGGTCAATCAAGACTGAAGCCATGGGTTCGTTCTTCAAGGGGTATTTTTCTAGTCGCGGCGCCGACCAGGGCTCCGAAGGCAAACAGACTGCTGCCGCTCCCGCCGGAACAGCCCCCGAATCAAGCGCTGCCGGAGCAAGGAGGCCGCCGGACGCTGACAGCCTGCACAGCAATGATCCTCTAGTCCGCAATGAATCCAGGGCGGCCGAGAAGACAGGGCAAGGGGAGAGACTCACCAAGAGAGAGAAGCTCAAGCGGCACTGGAAGCGTTTTTGGGTATTTTACATTATAGGCTTGGTCATCTTTCTCGCCATCTTCCTGCCCGTCTTGTGAGTAGTTCCTAGTTTAGTCAACGGGTTGGAAGAAAAAGACCACGACGGCCATGCTAACCATGGTGCAAGCTTCCTCGTAATCATCCCGGCCATCATCCAGAGGCTGATGAATGAGGCGAGCCTCCCCATCAATGGTGGCACATTGGCGCTTCATTCGCCCGACGAGCTAAAAGTCAGCATCAAAACCACGGTGGCCATGCCGGCAGGGATCGTGGCGTCGCTGGACCCCATCACTCTGCAGCTGTACAACTCCAACACGACGACTTTTTCGCCCTTTATGGCCGTCGACCTGCCCAAGCAACACCTAGACGGCCCTACCAACATCGATGCGCCCGAGAGCATCGTGCGCATATCCAACAAGACAGAGCTGACAAACTGGCTACGGTACGTGATACGCGACCCAATCGTCGACCTCTCGCTCCGCGGCGACTCGCATATCAACCTCGGGGCAATCAAGTCGTCGGTGCACCTGGAAAAGACGACGCCGATCCGCGCGCTCAACCACCTCCGCGGCTTTGGTGTGCCCAACATCCGCCTCGTGGTCCCGCCCGAGGCCGACGGCGCCAACGTCCGCGGCCAGCTGCTGTTCCCGAACCACACGCCGCTGCACCTCGGCCTGGGCAACCTGACCTTCAACATGTGGTCGGGCCCCGTGATGCTGGGCACGGTCGAGGTTCACAACATGCTGGCGGCGCCCGGCGACAACATCTTTGACTTTCGCGGCGTGCTGCTCCTGCACGACCTCCTGCCCAACATCGGCGCCATCTTGGCCTCGCAGGCGTCGGCGCTCGGCCGTGGCAACATCGTGCTGGGCGTGTCGGGCAACTCGACCATGGTCAACGGCGAGCACATCGCCTTCTTCGAGGAGGTGCTCAACAAGGAGCGCTTCGAGACGGAGCTGTCGGTGGTGTCGGTGGTGATGCAAGTTCTGGGCGGGCTGATCGACCCGGCCAGCAACAACGGCACGTCGGCCCTGCTCGACACCATCTCCGGGGTGCTCGGCAACAAGACGCTCATGGACGGCATCGTCGACAAGCTCAACGCGTCCCACGTCGTAGACCGGCTCAATTCGACGGCCGACCCCGTCGCCATCCCGAGCAATCTGCTGAAGCGCGTGCAGCGCGAGCTGACCAGGACGGCGCTCAAGTCCGTGGTGAGGGACTTTAGGAACGGGAGGAGTAAACCGCTGTGGAGCCCGACGCAGTAAACTGGATGTCTTGGTGGAGGGGTCGGTAGGGATAGGCACATCACAGGTCCAATCACAGTAATTGAAGGCAGAACTATGAGCGTTTAAGTTTGCGTCAACAATGTCTAATTGCTCAGGATACGACCAAGCCCGCAAGAGTGGTACGTTGCCCGGCATTCGTATGTATTTGTCAGCTTGCCATCACAACTGCTTTTATACGACGTACACTGTGATGATGCCCACCCACTCCATAATATATGCCATGTTCATTCCGGTCGGTCGCTTAATGACTGTGGATCCCTGCCAGTTTAGGTCCCTCTTTGTCTGTAGCAGCCACTGGGTAGCTGCGAATTTGCCGTGCTGCTGCTGCGGTCTTTGGCACAGGAGCTTCATTCCTAGGTGTGCCTTACTTGACCTAGTGAGTTACTTCAAGGTAGGTAAGGTAGTCAACGTAGGTAGGTTGACAAGGTAGCTTGGGTACCTGGGCAATGTAGTAAGCAAAAGACCATATCTTGTAGCCTAAACTTTGTGAATGAACCAACGTCCTTCGGAATCTCGCATGTTTGGGCAGCTAGCATTGCGGGAATAAGTGGGGTTTAGGCGGGTAAAGCTCCCACAGCGACAGCGACATCTCGGCGTTTTTGTCCCCAATTTTGAGGTGCGGTTTTCTAAAGTGCCTCTCCTGATACCCATCTCCGCCGCCCATTCTTGACAAAATCTGGGCTATCAGCTGGAGTTTAATGTCTGACCACAACTTTTTTTTCCGGAGCAAGACCGTTTCGCTTCGCTCCGGACCAAACAAACCTCGGGGACTTTTGCCTGCGGCCAAATCCAGTAACCCGCGGGTTTCTTTTTGCTTGGTAAACCCCCAATTGCGCCATTCATGCAATGCCATTTTAGGTTAATCTCCGGGATCACACGCGTGGAACTCTAAAAGCCAAATCCGATCAACATTTGTAATCCCCACGTTGGTAATCGTACTGTGTATGTAAAAGTAGGTAGGAATGTGGTAGAAATAGATTACTACTGTCGTACCACTACCGGCCGACACAGCGCTATAAGTAGTCCAGTATCTGGAGGTTTTATTCTCTGTTTGGTTTGTTGCAAGTCCGCATCAAACAAATAACCGTTTCTAAATAAACTTTTTATCAAATTGGCATACGTGGTATATCCAGCTTCACTCGGATTCTTTCTCCTACAACCAAAATCACCTTCCCATCAACGACTGCCCACCAGCAAAACCTTCCCAAGGACTAGTTCTAGACTAGCCACATAAAAATCCAGCAACATGGCACCCACCGCCGTTCTGATCACTGGAGCCAACCGCGGGCTTGGCAAGGGCCTCTTGGAGCGTTACCTCTCCAAGCCCAACCATGTACGTTGGCCCCACTCGGAGCTTAACCGCCCTTCCCGCTTGTCCACTTCGGCACCTCCAAAGGCGCCAATTCTTGAATATAATACATTGCATAACCAGTCTTGCTGACATAAAATTTCAACTCCCGAATATAGATCGTGGTCGCCGCCGTCCGCGACCCATCCCACTCCACCGTCCAAGCCCTTTCCTCCATCCCAAAGGCAGATGACAGCAAGCTGGTGGTCGTCAAGTACGACGCCGCCCTCGAGCAAGACGCTCACGACGCCGTAGAAACCCTGCAAAAGACGCACGGCATCGAAAAGCTCGACGTGGTCATCGCCAACGCCGCCGTCGCACAGGGGTTCGTGCCTATGAAGGATGCGAAGCGGTCCGACGTCCTGGACCACGTTAACGTCAACGTGCTGGGGGTCCTGTCGCTGTTCCAAGCCACCAGGGCGCTGCTGGAAAAGGCGGCGGCCGCATCTCCCTCCACCGACGAGAAGCCCGTCTTTGCCATCATCGGCACCGTCGCCGGCAGCTTTGGCAACCAGCCTCAGATGCCCAACGCCCTCTACGGCGCGTCCAAGGCAATGGTTCACTGGTACGGCCTACGACTCCACCAAGAGGAGGAGTGGCTCAGCACCTTGGTCATCCACCCGGGCTGGGTGAAGACCGACATGGGCAACTATGCCGCTAAGCAGATAGGGGTGGCCGAGGCGCCCGTCGAGCTCGATGACTCAGTAAATGGCATGTTTTCCATCTTGACCGATAAGGACTCCAAAGCCAAGTATGGTGGCAAATTGGTCGTGTATGACAAGTCTGTACTTGCCTGGTAGAGGGGAGTCTCAAGGGATCGGTTTTAGAATTAGAGTTGACGAGTTAGAAGTTCCTTTTAAGCAGGCGTTGTAAAGCTGATTGCGATGATTCTATCTGGGGGTTGTAATTGTGTGCAAGTAACTAGGTTCTAGACTAGGGATAACCTGGTGAATATCAAATCTCAATAATGTGGAACTCTGCCCTACGACTTGATGATCATCCATGTGCTAAGCGTGACCAGCATATATTTTTCAGTCTTGGACAATTTTGGACATAGAAATATGGACACAACACTGTTTGCAGCTTTGTTTACATGTCTTAGTCTATCATGTAAGTCTCTTGTAGCCCTCGCCCCAAGACTATGTTGACGACAGTTGATTTGCAGGGAACTGACAACAAATCGTGGCCACCGTCAGCAGACAGCCCGAGGACATGCTAAATAACTGAATCTTGCATAAATTTTTCATGTGAAATTTCAGCGGTTATTTGGTACTTTAGTACAGACTGTACAATCTCAACTATGACGTGACATTCGAAAAGCCCATTGCTGTTCTTTTTTTTTCTTTTTCTTCTGGCTTGAAACTGTTGCATGCGTATGAAACATGCGTCGAAGCTTCTATTAAGGAATATGAAACAAACTTTTTGGTCATGTCATTGTCACATGATATGCCAATCTGTAACAGAATCACCTAGCCTTGAGTCGGCTGGAGACTTTCTTCGTAGCACCACATGCATGGCAGAAAAGATTATATATGCTGGGCGTCCACACTGTACAAACTGTGAGCTGTATCGTGAATTTGACTTGGTATGAACAAGTCAAGCCAACTCTTTCCTCTACTTTAATAATCGTCTATATAATTTGTATTGAGTACAAATTCTTACTTCACCTTTGATAACACCACCCAACCGCCATCTACAAGAACCTAAAAGAACCGAAAAGAAGCTAGAGAGAAAAGAACAACAATCGAAAAATGAAATTCACCGCCATTTCCACCCTCTTAGCCACTTTCGTCCTCGCCGTCAGTGCCCTCCCTACAGCTCAGGATGTAGATCACTTCGACCTGCAGGCCCGTGCGAAGTCCCAACAGGGTGATGCATGCTTCGGCCAATGCAAACCGGGCCAAGTTTGCCGCGATTTAGGAGGCTTCATATTCAACTGCGTTTCGGCATGAGTCGACTTGTGTAGTGTGCTAGGGGCCTCTTTTCTTTGTTTTTTTTCATGGTTTGTTTAGTGGCCTCAAACATGGGTTTCGAAAGTCTCTGGCAGTATCAAGATAAAAGAAATCAAAAGAGCGCGGATGGTAACGGTTTCAATCGGGCTGGACGATTCTGAAAAGAAAAAATGATGACAATGAGGCTGGGAAGATTTCCATTGTGGCGGCATTTTGAGCTTATTTGAGTCCGCTGGTATAATCACTTTACATTACAATGAATGCATTTGCAAGTTACTCTGCTGCTTTATACCCACCCCAGTGTGGAATGTAGTCCGAGTCCGTCATACAAGAGAGCAGATACAGCAACGACATACCCTGGCAGACTCCAGTATTGCAACAGCTCACGAGTCCATCTTCATGCAGCAGAGCCGGTAGCCTGGTGTGCTCTTATTTTGCTCTCGTGTCCGATTTCCCTTAGAAGGGGATGAGAGAGAGAGAGAGTCGGTTGACGTGTAGGGGCAGGCTCGCACGAGTGCAGGACGCAAGTTTTGGGGCAGAGGTTTTCAACTATACCGCCGAACGATCGCAAACGAGCAGACCGAACTGACGTGTTTGGTGAACACCATATCCCTAACGCGTGGTGCATTCTTGCGGCCACCCCGACTCTAGACTTGTTCGGTACGTTCCGTGATTCGAATATGATCAAAGAAGACACTTTTGTGAAAAGCAGTGGTCAACTTGGATATATGTACAAGCCAGAGGCGTGACAGCGCTTCCTATCCACTGTTATCGACATGCTCTAAAGATTGGTAGTATATCCGGTTATATCGAATCCCATCCCAGAAAGGAATATTACCGGCAAAAGGGCCAAAGAATCTGCTGGTGATCTCAAAATGTATGTAATTACCCTCGTTTATATTCAGGCAGTCTTGACCGGTTCCAGAAGCAGCGACATTGTGAATTCGTGGGTGGGCGGTCTGGGAACAAGTCAAAGTTTATGTCGGCATTGGAGTATTGGCATGCCAATCAATTCTTTGGCACATGCCCACCAGCTGTCGTCATCGCGCTAGGCCGCAAAGGCCACAAGGGAATGGCATCTAAGGACCCTTTGCTTACCTACCTAGGTATTTTTGGCAACCGCCCCCGAACTCCTGAGCGGTGGGGTCGGGATCCTCGGACCTTGATGCTTCTGGAAAAGTCCCCAAGCGGTCAAAGAGCCGGGTGCAGTAGCCAATGAGCGCTGCGATCAACTTCCACGACCTCCCTATTCCCTATGAGGCGTCACACTCAAGCCTCTGAGGTGTCATTAGGGATCAGACATGCTAGCGAATGTTCGGTCCACATGTACGGCGGTTGCGGGGTGGGGGAGGGGATAAAGGGCAGACACAACCGAAAGTGGTGTTTAATGCCAAATGTTCAATGTCTGGGGCACAGAGTTCATCGGAAAAAGAAAAAAAAAGCAAATACGCAGGCTTGCAGACTAGGCGGCGGTCAACTGGTATCTCCGATCTTCAACAGCCGGCTGCAAAGGAAGTACTCTTTTACGCACTCGACCCTCCCAAGTCCTACTGTGCACCAAATTCAAAGGAGAGGCCCAGTCAAGCGGTTGCATGCAACACATTTGCATTGCATCTTCATTAATCCGCTTGGCCATTGAATCTCAAACCAACATGGGTGTCAGTTAGCTTTTACATGTCGTTCACAGAGACAAACTTGGATAGGACCTTCACGTGTGTTTCCACCTCGAGAGCCTAGACTACCTTATCCCAAGCTGTTATTAAAGTCCGGTCTGTCAACCTACTGCACACTTTTACTTATCTACACAATAAATCAGTGTCGCTTGACCTGGCAGCTTTTTTACCGCCAGTTCAGTTCGGTCTTTGCCGTCCACAGCATACATAGCTATGACGACGGAGCCGACTACGACTGCCTCCTGGCCGCCCACCTGTCAAAGCAGCCCCGCCGACTCCGGGACATGGGATGAATGGGCATGGTCGCAGGTCCTAGGCCATCTGCCGCCCGGCTGGTATGTCATTTTTTTGGGTACGATTAAAGTGGTCCATGAAAATGCTCCATCGCCGTGCGTCGTTGCATAAGGCGAAATGTCTGCCACAATTTGCCGAGATTAGCGAAGAGTAGCAGTGCGTCGTCAACTTTCCAGGGGCAGTCCGCTTAGCTCTGAAATCGAGCATTCAACCCCTGGGTCCGTGGAAGCGATGTCTCTGGCTGTGCTTCTGTCGACTGTAACGTGGACCATCTCCTGGCTGGCCCGCCCATTGTTCAGGGGGGTTGTTTAGTTGATCGAGGTATCGGTTTGTTCTGCAAGCATCGTGGGTTCAGAGGTCGCTCAAAATCATAATTCTTATCTCTCTGGGGTGAAGGGCAGAGTGCGCATTTACCCTTGATACCAATACGCGAATCGCCTAATTCCAGTTCGCCCCTATTTTGAATGTTCTGGAACGTCAAATCGCATCACTCAGGAGCCACGGGGGAAGTACCCCTTATCTCAGACTCAGAGGCCCAACCATAGATACATGGAGCATTGCTAACTACCACTAACCATCACCCGCACACACCGAAAATTCTCCTTTGTTTGTGGGCAATCAAGACAATCGATGAAAGCTCCGAGTTTCCATCTTGGGCGTGCGGCGCATGGTGGCAGGTTTACTCGACCCCTCGTATTACCAGATATCGCAGAGGTAACCCCATTCAATATTGCGACTCTGTTTACGAAGGAAGCAAATGGGGCCGAGGTTGCGCTTTGTTACATCACATTATAATCTATCAATGCAACACGTGAGTTACATTGACGGCTGCAAACGAGATTACTCAAGTTGCAGCTGCCATAAAGGAACACGCGTCTGGTGTGGTTGCCGGGATGTGGCCTGCACGAGCAGGTGGGCATTCCCAGGGGCTTTTGGCCACGAGGTTGTAGCCGAACTTGTTGATTGCAACCCTATCGAGCCCCAGACTGGGCGAGAAAGCTTGACTCGGCCGAGTACCCGACGAACCATCCAATCTGGACAATAAAGGATAACGGTATAAGTATAAGAATATGGCCGTGCCAAGCCCATGGGATTAGTGTTTTGTTCGGACCAGGCCGCCGTCCATCTCTCGGCACCCCCTCCAAGACGTTACTGCCAAGGCTCGAGTCCCTAGGTTTTGCTGTAATTGGCTCCAGATTCACTTCTGAAGCTTACTACCCACACCACTGCCCGCCATGAGGTTCTCCCGCCTGATCAACGCGCTTGGCGCGCTTGCTACTCTGCCGGTGCTTTCGACCGCCCTCACCGTCGGCGATGTCATGAGCCAGTCGCTGGCCCATTTCGGCGAGCGTGAGCTTGAGAAGCGAGCCAGCATTGGCGACATCCTCAAGGACATCGAGAAGGGAGCTTCATGTGGCGCCTGCAACGCCCTGCTCCTCGTCCTCCAGGCTCTTGCCCACACCGGCAATGACAACTTCACCAAGGTCATCACGGCTGTCTGCCAGGGCTTGAAGGTCCAGGACAGCGACGTCTGCGCCGGAGCCATCGGTCTCGAGGGACCCATCCTGGCACACGACCTCCGTACCATGAGCGTCGGCACCAAAACGTCTGACCTCTTTTGCCTGACCGTATTTGGCCTCTGCCAGTGGCCCGAGGTCGACACCAAGAACGCACCCACACTGTCCGCCAAGCCCGCCGGCGTCTCCCGCCCCGCCACGAGCGGCCGTGCTCCCCTCAAGGTTGTGCACATCAGCGACATCCATATCGACCTGAGCTACGAGCAGGGAGCCAGCTGGAACTGCACCAAGAACATTTGCTGCCGCCCCTATACTGCCGCCGACCAGCCCGGCCAGAACGATACCCCTGCGGGCAAGTTTGGCGACGTGCACTGCGACACCCCCGTCACCTTGGAGGAGAGCATGTACACCGCCATCGAGACCCTTGTGCCCGACCGCAACTTCACCATCTTCACCGGCGATGCGGTCGAGGGCGCCGTGTGGCTCGTCAGCCAGACAGAAGTCACCAACGACCTGAACGACGCCTTTGGCCGCATGCGCAGCCTCGGGTCCGTCTATCCCGTCACCGGAAACCACGACGTCGCCCCCGTCAACTCGTTCCCACCCGCCGCGGTCAACACCGACATGTCCTCGCAGTGGGCCTACGACACCATGAGCACCGGGTGGCAAGGTTGGATCGGATCCGAGGCTGCGGCCGAGGTCTCCACCAACCACGGCAGCTACTCCGTCTTGGACAAGGCTTCGGGCCTGCGCATCATCAGCGTCAACACCAACTTCTGGTACAAGCAAAACTTTTGGATGTACGAGAAGCACTGGGAGAGCGACCCAAGCGGCATGTTTGCCTGGCTCGTCAACGAGTTGGACAAGGCCGAGGCCGCCAAGGAGAGGGTCTGGATTCTTGGACACATGCCTATGGGCTCGGGAGATACCTTCCACGATTCGTCGTATTACTTTGGTAAGTCTGCTGTTGGGTCTGGCTGCTCTAGTAGTAGAGGGCAAAAGTATTTTTCCAGAGAGGACAGCGATCAAGTACTAACACGCCATTCCAGACCAAATCATCCAGCGATACGACGCCACCATTGCAGCCACCTTCTACGGTCACACCCACAAGGACCAGTTCGAGATTGCCTACAGCGATTACAACTCCAAGTCCGCCTCGACTGCAACCATGGTGTCATATGTCGCCCCTGCATTGACCCCCACATCCGGGAACCCGACCTTCCGCGTCTACGACGTCGACCCCGTCAGCTTTGCCGTGCTCGACTACACCGTATACTACACCGACATCAACGCCCCGACCTACCAGACCAACCCGGTCTGGCAGAAGCTGTACTCGGTCAAGGAGGCGTATGGCCCCCTGGTCGGCGTCACCGACCCCAAGGCCGAGCTGACCCCTGGCTTCTGGCACGACCTGACCACCGTCTTCGAGAGCAACGACGCCGTCTTCCAGACCTACCGGGCCCGCAAGACGCGCGGCTACGACACGTCCTTCTGCGACGCCGACTGCAAGGCCGCCGAGATCTGCCAGATGCGCGCGGCCGACGCCCAGCACAACTGCATCACCATCAAGCCCGGCGTCCACTTCAAGCGGGACGACAGCAGCACCGCCGCTGGCGTTCCGGCGGCCGACGACCACGGCCACGTCGCCGAGTGCGACGGCAGCAAGGCCGCTCCGATCCTCAGCTCAATCTCCACAACCACCGAGGGACTCGAGACTCTGAAGAGCGTCCTGTCGGAGGTTTTGGGTCCTGCGTTCCTGAACCAGCAGCTTCCCGATTTTAATGCGACGTCTGTTTCGAGCTAGAGGGTGTATAATTAGCAGTTCCTTAATAAATACCCTGTATATTCTTTCCAAAAACGCCAGTGCTGCAAACTGTGGAACTTGATGATGTTCTCCAGCGTTATAATGCAGAGAATTTCCCATTATGTGTGACATATTCACTGTAGCATATGGATTGGGGACCTAGACCAAGGGGCCCATGCGTGGCAACCATCTCTCGGCTTGTATAGTAAGTAAGCAGTCAAGCGACTGGGAAACATACCCAAGTCGTTATTACAAAACAGAGCAGAGAACTTGTATCAAGGTAGTTAACTTGACGACGGTGCCACAGGTTTTATGCGGCCCCCAGACCTATTCGGTGCTGTTCTATCTAGCGAGCAGGTACGCCCAACCACTTGTTCGGGACTTTAAACCTTAAAAGTCACACTTTCAAGGTTGCGCACTGGCCTATTTATATCTTGTATACTCGTCTGTTTAGCTTCCTCTATTATCTCTACGCATCCCATCTATACACTCTCGCACACCTTCCCCCGATCTCCGACTTGGGTTACTCATACTGACCCCAAGGTGCAAGGCCTCTTCAGCAAGCTCCATTGATTAGTCGAATGCGGGAATTTCAGCCCCTGGAGATATGTTGTGTTGCCGTTGAAGTCTTCCGGGGATAGGCTTGCCAAGTCTGTGATGTTGCGACGGGTTTCCGGCTGCGATCGGCTCTCCCTGTTCCTCAAACGGTACAAGCTTTTCGGTGGGAGGGAGCTGATGGGCCCTCTCTGCCCTTGAAGGTTTCGAACCAACTCGCACCGCCGCTCCATATTGATTCCAGGGCGTAACTGGCAAGTCAACGAGCCTCTGCTTTATCTCTGAGTTTGAATTACCGGCCTTCTGATGACCTTCTTCTGTTTTATGCGTGCTCAAGAGCACAGAGGACCGGAAGGGCTCATTGCAAGTCGAGCACTGGACAGGACGATGTGGTCGGACCTCCTCCACGGGCTCTAAAGCACGACGCTCTAGAGGTTCGAAAGGTTCGAGAGGTTTCCCCACTTGAGACGCTAGCTGGTCCAGTCGTTGCCGTTCAGTGACCGCAAACGGCACACGATTGCTGGACTTTTTGGGGCGATGGCCTGGTCCGGCACTTGAAGTACTGCCCTCCCCGTGCTCGCTTTCCTGATGCGCGACCAATAGCTCCGGGTTCTTGTGCGGCAAAGCACAAGTTGGGCACCTGTGAAGGATACCGTCGTGAACTTTCTGCTTAGCCCTCAAGCCAGAAGGTCTCCATCCGGCCCAAGCACGGTCCTCCCTAGACTGAGTTTCATCAACTTTCGGCTTCGTTGTGGTCGCAGGGGGACTGACTGGGCGGCCCTCTTTGTCTACTACCGTTAGGCTACGCCCCTCGCGGGACGGCGAACCTTTCTGCCGGGCTCCCGAGTCCGCGAACGGGTTGACAAAGTCGGGGTCCGGGCCGCCGGTCGGGGCCGCAGTGGCTCCCATGGCAACCAGGGCCCAGATCTGAAGAAGCTGTGAAACCCGCATTTGGGAAAGAGTGTATTGCAGAAAAGAAAATAAACGAGTGTATGGGGGAGAGAACGATAAGGAAAGGAAGCAAATGAAATGCAAGACGCAAGTGGGAAAATTGGGCAAGTTTCAGTAACCTAGGGAGGAAAAAAACCATTGGCAAGTCGTAGCAGCCGAAGCCGTTTATCATTATATACAAGTAAATTCAATTAAGAGACGAAAATAACATATCAAAATTCTGACGGACTCAACTACCAATCCTTGTTTTGGTAAATTTGGCAGTAAAATTATTATTGTAGCTGTTATTTTTAGCTTGGACCGCATTAATTTCAATTAATCGTTTTCATGCATTCCAAGATAATCCTGCCTTTTCAGGAAATCGGTAGAACGTCCACCGTATAAACGAAACATGATCTCCTCTCATGACAAGATCTTGGAAGACGGATCTTATCATACGAACGAATGGTATTAGCACTTGATGCTACTCATAGGTACGTATGCTAGCCTTGTAGCTTGTACACAAGACCAAGAACTGCGAGAGTTATGAAATAAGAACTCATATATAGTGAGCGAGCAATACCTCTATAATGGCAGGAAAGCCTTGACGGTTTGCAGCCATGATGAGGTTGCTTACACTATCGCCGAGTTGCTCCATGCTGGCAGTACAATTTCGGGGGAACTGCTGGAAGAAAGGTGATGCACTCCGAAAGAGACCAAGCAGTGTCGAGTCCCTGAATCATTGAATCTAAATTCTGGTATTGCCTATTCTAGAACTGTCAAAACCTATGATCACCAGAGGGATCTAGACGCCTAAATTCACCCGTGTGGCATCTTGGCCGATGACTTTGATATCCTTGCTTTCGAAAGAGTTTAGCTCAAGCTGTATTGAACGATTGAAGGGCTCAGAAGAGATATTGGTTATGAATCTATGAATAAGCACAAACCCCTACGTACATACATTTCCGCGGACATAACTCTGCGTGCATGTTGCACTTTATGGCCATGTCCTACTGATACATATGTATACGCCCCAATTGTGGATTGTTAGTCACTTAACTATGACCAGTTACTTATATTGCCAAAGAATATGTAAATGAAGAATTGATACGGCAAAAGTGCCAATTTGCAAGAGACAAAACCCCTGTTGGCAACCTGTCAATCATGCGCACGGAACCCACCAGCGGACATGGAATACACGGGGGTTTTCAACTTTGGCGCAAAATCCAGTAAGTTAATCGAACGAGCAAAAGATTCAGGTCATGACAAGAATTATCAAGTCAAGGACGACCCTCGTGAAAGCCAACAGATTTTTCGATTATACGAGATGAACTGCGTGGCGCAAGGGACAAAATACGGATGGTGATCCATGATAGTGTGGATGATACAGGTTACCCTGTCGTATTTTCTGCACTTTTTCTAGGGGTAGCCATGCCAGCCACCCGTCAGCAGATAGCGACTCTGTTGATAAAAATATCTCCAGGACACGACAATAGATCAATATTGAACATCGCTCCCGGCAAGGGCGCAGCAGGGGAATTTTTCTGGCTGATAGAAATTTCTTTTCTTCTATTTTTTTTTCTTTGGGCTTTCAACAAGTGGCCAAGAAGTGGCGGACTTTATGCTTCGCAACCGACAAATTAGAACCCTCGGTGAACCAGGTACCTGTTATCAAGGGCTTTAGTCGTTGGGGGTGTACTTCATGGGAACTTTTCAAAAAAACCTAGAATTTACTGTCGATTGCAATTGGCGACACGGGCTTGCTTGCAGCTGTTTCAAGAGTCTGGATGGAACTAACAAATAACTGTTGTTGAACGACACACGCAGCCCGTTTTATTGAGGGATGAGAAAATGGTACACTGTCTAATTGCTCTCCATCAGCCGTTCTTCCGCTTACCAAACAACCGAAGGGGATTCCTCCCCTTAAACTTGAGCCAGGTAGCTAGATACACAACCACATAGTTGAAGACAATGAATCCACAAAAGATGCCCACGTCGCGCCACCGGTTGTAGTAATACACGCTGAAACTCGCCGCAAACTGGTCGCCGTTGGCGTACTGACACAGCTCGCACATGCCGCCCTGCCCAGTCTGCAGCCGCCCTCCGGCCTGCGAGACGTACGGTCCTGCATATTCCTCGCACGACGACCCCGGTGGGGGCTCGAATCTGGCGAGCTCGTCCGGCGTGCACTCGAGCGGCTGGTCGTGTACGGCCACACCCAAAAGAGCCTCGAGGAGGTAGTGGAACGGCGAAAGCCAGTACATCCACTCCCTCCAGAACGTCGGGATCTGCGCGGGAGGGACGACAACGCCGCAGAAGCTGATGATAAAGGTGAAGAAGAGGGGCACGAGCAGCGAGGCCAGCAGCTTGTTAGGGGCAAACGCGGCCACGGCCTGGCCGAAGCTAACATAATACAACTCGAAGAGCACAACCATCAAAAAGGCAAAGGCCGACGAGGAGGCGGGCATGATGTCGCGCCAGCCAAAGATGCCCCACCACCAGCAATTGAAGTAAATAGCACCGGCGAGGATCGCGACGGGGATCTCGGCGAGCACGGCGCCCGTGACCCAGGCGGACCAGCTGTAGATCTTGGCCTTGTTCTCACGCCACTGGAAGATCTGGCGCGAGTCGATAAAGACGGGCTGCAGCTGCTGGATCAGAGGCGGGCAGATGGTGAGGGTCATGAAGATGGAGAAGAGCCGGTTCTGGTAGTCGATGGACGCGAACCCTATCCGGAAGAAGGTGAAGCAGTTGAAGAGCCCCGTCAGGATGTGCAGCATGAACTTGCCCACGAGGTAGCCTGGGTTGCGCCAGTACGAGACAAAGGACCGGCGCACCACTGCGGACATTTGTGCGGATAAAGGCATGGCGTATTCGCGTTCGTCGCTTAGAGTTTTGGTTTGTTCGGCTTGTTGCCGTTGGGAGATCAGGTCGTCAATCTCGCGGGTCCTCGCCTCGCGCTCCTTGGATCTCTCCCACACGTCACCCCAGTCCTGGCCCTTGTAATCCGGATCGCCGGCTCCAATGGCGTCGAGCATGTACTCTGCAGGGTTGGCGTTGGGTGGGCATTTGTGAGCTCCATTAGACTCTAGGTAGCCCAACAGATCCTGACTGTCGTGGCCAAGCGGGCCGTGATATACCACGCGGCCTCCTGCTTTGAGCAGGAGCAGCTCGTCAAAGTTTTCGAACAGAATAGCCGACGGTTGGTGAATAGTACACAGCACAGCTTGTCCCGCGTCGGCTAGCTTTCTCAAGAAGCGAACAATGTTGAACGCAGCCCCTGAGTCGAGGCCTGACGTCGGTTCGTCGAGGAACATGAGCAACTCGGGCTTCGAGGCTAATTCCACCCCGATGGTCAGCCTCTTGCGCTGTTCGGTGTTGAGACCTTCGCCGACGTTGCCAATGGTGGCACCGGCGATGCTGCGCATCTCGAGCAGGTCGATAATGGTCTCGCAGTAGTCAAGCTTTTCTTGCTTGGGAACCTCGCGGGGTTGTCTGAGCAAGGCCGAGAACTGAAGAGCTTCACGCACGGTGGCGGTGGGCTCGTGGATATCCATCTGCTCCGCAAAGCCGGTGGCACGTTGAAAGGATTTGGGCAGGGGTCGGCCATCTACGAGGAACTCGCCCGTAACGGTGCCCGTTTGGATTCTTTGAGCGAGGGTGTTGAGGAGAGTGGTCTTTCCGGCGCCTGCATTGTTCGTGTTAACATGTTTTCAAGTGCATATTACTACAATGTCAGACAGCGTGACTTACCAGAAGCACCCATCAGAGCCGTGAGCTTCCCGGGTCTGACATATCCTTGAACATCAGATAGCAGCTTGCGTTTACCACCCTTGCTTGAGATTTCGTAGTTGACGTCTTTAAAAGTGAAGACTGTCTCATTCTTGGCCACCTGGTTTGATGTCTTGTCCTCTTCCTCAGTTAAACCTTCACCAGGCGATACGGCGGTTGGAGAATCAGACCCCGGTGTTCCGACCTCTTCATCTTTTTCGTTCCCTGCCTTGGCCTTGCCGCCAGTCTCGATGGTGCTCTCCAGCTGCTTGGGCACTTGTCCCCGCTTGAAGACGGTAATGGCGCCACCTCCCTTGTTGGGCTTCATCCTCTCCATGCCGAGGGCTGTGAGAATAACAAAGAAGATGAAAAACGCCCAAAGGAAACCAAAGTTCCTCCACAGGTGGGCGCGAGTGTAGCTGAAAGATTCATCGATGTAGTTTGCACCACTGACGGTTGAATCGCCAGGGGTGCTGCCAGCCAGAGTACATCCTTGATATTGCGGCTCGGCTTGGGGTCCCTGGGGAACGAGGAAGGGTCCGTTACAGGTGAGTTCCTGCTGATAGAACTCGTTCGACATCAGGCATTCGAATCCATACTGCAACCAGTTGATCCATCGCAGCCAACCAAACCAGACTGGCATAGATGTCGGTGGGATCAGATAGCCGGTGTACACAACGAGAATCTGAACCGCAAGACCAGTGAAGCGCGTGGCCACGTCCAGAGTTCCACACCAGGCTGAAATGGCTCGGAAGAAGGAATAGGTTGTCATGGTCACCAGCCAGAGGATGAGGTTGGCGATAAAGTACTGCGAAGCTGTCCGCGCCAGGTGAGACATGAAATAGATGATGACGGTGAAGAGGACAACCTGGATAAAGACGAGTGGCACATCGACGACAGTTTGCGCGATGGCGTAGGCGGAGGGGCGGTAAAAGGAGAACGATTTGTGCTTGAGCAGGATGGGTTTGGACTCGAACGCGGCAGTCTGTTCTGCCAGCGCAAGCAGCGCATTGAACAACAGCAGCAGGAAGAGCACACCACCGCGAGGGAAAGCTCCAGAGGCGGTCTCGGGCAGGTTGAAGAAGAGACTACCGATGATGAGCCCCTGAAACACAAGGCCACCCCATTTGCCCAGCAGGGAAGCCTTGTCACCTATCATGACGAGGAACTGACGCTTCGTGCAGGCGATGACCTGCTTGTGGAACGGTATCTCGTAGTTCTTGGTGCGCTCCCGCTTGGGCTTGCCGGCCTCGATGGCGGCGCGGGCTTCGACCTGCTGCTGCTGCTCAGCCTCGAATCGCGACATGTCTTCGAGGTTGGCCCGGTAGATGTTGCTACGTCTGTAGGCCTCGGCGAACTGCTCAGGGGTCCTGGGAAACCTGTCCTCCCACCCCTGGCGGATGTGTCGCTCGTGCGGGTCCGTGACCGAGGTGAGGAAATCGGCTGTGGTCCAGCGCTCCGGGCAGGAAAAGCCCAGGTCGATAAAGTACTGCTTGGCCTGTTCCGAGGGCCCAAAGTACAGACACTTGCCCGCGTCGATGAGCAGAACCTTGTCAGCGAGTTCGTACAGCGACTCGCCAGCCTGGTAGAGCGAGACGGCCGTGGAAGTGTTGGCCATGTTGGTCATGGCGCGGATCGACCGCAGATATTCGACGGCGGTGCTGGCGTCGAGCCCCTTGCTGGAGTTGTCCCAGCCCTGAACGGAAGCCCGGGCGATCATGGCCTCGGCGATGCTGACGCGCTTCCTCTCACCTCCCGATACACCGCGAACGTACTCATTGCCGACCTTGGTGTCGAGAGTATGTTCAATCCAGAAGAGCTTGGTAATGACGCGCAGGAACTCGCGAATATAGTCCTCTCGGGTCTCACCTTCAAGGCGAGATTGCTTCCCTGGGGCGCGGGTCTCGAGGGCAAAGTGGAGGGTGCGCTTGACAGATAGTGTGGCGTAGTTGAGATCTTCCTCGGGGTTGTAAATGATGTCGCCGCGGTAGTCGCGGGCCATGGTCTTGGCGTCGACGCCTCCGTACGAGACGTCACCCAAGACGGACTCGAAGCCGGCGCGCTGGTTGCAAAAGGCCTTGAGAAAGGTGCTGCACCCGGATCCGGGGCGACCCAGAACCAACAGCAGTTCTCCTGGGCGCACACAGCCGTCAAAGTGGGAGATGAGCTCGCGCACGGGTGGTTTTGCGAAAGCGGTGCGCGGTCCCTTGGTGAAGAGATGGCCGATCTTGCGGGGCAGCGTGAGGAAGATGTCGCCGACGGTGGGCTGCAGAGTGGCGCCCAGACCGACCCCCCTGACGGTGAGGTCTCTAAAGATGACACCACTGCGTCGCGTCTTCTCCTCATCGCTTTGCTGCTGGCGCTCGTGGCCAAACATCCTCGACACGAGCCGTTCGATCTCCTGACCTTCCTCCTCATCGCTCTCGGCTTCTGGAGCTGAGGCATGAGTCCCACCTGTGCGCCTCCTCGATAAAGCTCGAAAGATGTCATCCTCGGTGTAGCTAGTCTTTTTACGCTCAAACGCTGGCCTGTTATTACTGTCGGTCGCCGCTACGGCGTGTGAATTGGTGCGTAAAGGAGCGAACCGCTCCTCGGACCCAGCATCTTGGCTGGCAGTTTCGAGCTGCCGATCTTCTTTTTCCGTCAAAGATGAAGCGCTGGACCCGACAATGCCTCCTGTGGTTGGTCCCGGTCTGCGGATTTGCTCGGTCGGCGTATTGACGTTTGAACGAGAAGCGCGCAATTGAGATGTCACCAAGGGAAAATTTCTTTCCGTCATGGGCGTTGGACCAGGTGGCGACTCTGGGAAGCCGCCAGGAATGTCGGTATCTTTGGGTGTAGGCCGGTCGTCCATTTTTGCGGTTGCCCACTGTCGAAGGGAACTCGATGATTAGGTACCTATTAACGACCCCTGATCTGGCTTCATACCTACCGGTTGGAACGTGGATTGCAGAGAATCTTTTTAGATATATGTTTACCAAATGCAAGAGTACTGTCTATTTACCAAATGCAAGAGTACCTTCCTTACCTTATCTACCTCGATTTTGGTAGTGCACCGGTGGGTAAGCTTCCAGACATTTTGGAATGCGGCTTACATGTCTATGACGATACGATTCGCTGTTCCAGCTTGTCCGTTGCCGATATTGCAGATCGCTACACCTCAACCCCGGTTCCTCCGCCCGTTTACCATCGATCTGGAACTGGTGGAATCGCAACCGGCAATCTTGCTAGCGTAGTCCGACCCGCATTTCGGGGCCGCCCATTCGTTCAACATGATGTCATTGATCTCAGAATGAGAAACCGTTTTTTCTCACCTTGTCACCCAAACCAAAACACAATGTATTTAGCAAACGCGCCCAGTAAAAAAAAGTACATTTCGCCATCTTCGGACTCTCGGGGCTGTAACTTTCGCGAGACAGCCACTGTTAACTGCCGTTCGTTAGTTACACAGCTTCTGGCCACGTTATTGGGTCTGCTGTAGGCAGCCCTGGCAGGTGAATACCTAGGTACCTTATTCCCTACCTTAGCTTACTAGATAAGCTTATCCTTCAAAATCGATTCGGCATCCTCCTTAGATCCTCGTGGCCTTGGGAAGTCGCCGCTACGGACCTCCTATACCAATGTGCACCCCGCTGACCAGAAAATCCGGGGTCCTTTGGTCGTGATGGCCAGCATCCATCTGTGTACCACCCATGGTGCAACAGCATCATCAAATCCACATCGATGACGGTGACAGGGTAGACTGTCGAATGGCAGGGCCCTGGCCGACAAACGAAAAGCTTGGCCCGAGAAGTTTGCATACCCTTTGGGACAGTTCCCTCAGACGAATCGGTAGCCATTATCTGGCTTACTGCACCACTGCAGGGCAAGCAAGCATGGCCTTTTGGTGCACTATCGCAGCAGCTATCTTCGGCTCCAAATCAAGCCTTCCCCTGCAATCGCAGCTATCCGGTCTGAGTTGGATTTTTCTTCCTGACTCGAGGTGAGCCTGAACATCTAGAACATTGCCAGCCGTCCGTAGTGAGCAGCGGCCCAACAGGTTGCAGGGAACTGCTGGGGAAAGGGGAATGCCCGAGGCAAGTATGCAGATACAAGGTCCTGCACGCAGCCATAAATATCTGAAGGGCTATTATGTGTGGACCTCAAAAGAGCCATGCATGCCATGGTTATCGGGGCGACGGACTGCTTACTGGTCCGGACCAGGCCGTGATCGAGAGCCGTGATCGAGAGCCGTGGTACGGCTCCGCTGCTGCTGTTGTTTGCAGGTGGGACTGTAACACGAGTAGCCGCGGGACAAGACCCCGCAAAGGTGACATGACATTTGGAATATTTAAAGGGGCCGGTGGGGTGCTAAACCATTTCGAGTCGCCAAGTTCCTGTACAGAACAGAAACCACACGAAGACTAAATGAAATGATACCCGGTGGGGACGCGGTTGCGGCTGCAAATTTCATGACTGATAAAAGCATTGCATCCGGTAAGAAGACCCTGATGACAATACGAATAGAGAAATATACAGCGCTCAAGTCTCATTTCTGCTATTGTTTTTTTTTGCAAGAGGTTTTATAATTCCAAGCAACAATGCCCGCTCTAGATGTCATCATAATCGGAGGTGGGCTCGCTGGAGCCTGTCTGGCCAACGGACTCCTGAACAAGGCAAAAGGCCTCATCAATGTCAACGTCTATGAGATGGACCAGCGGGATTCCCAACGTCATGGCTACCAAATCCGCCTGGGGTCATATGCCCTCACCGGATTTCGGGCATGCCTGACGGAGCGCCAATACGCAGACCTGCTTCTCTCCTTTGGTCGATCCGGAGGCGTGGTGTCGTCTGCACCAGCAGTTTTCAACACCGAAATGGAGCTCATATTGGACCTCAGCAAGTTCCCGACCTACAAGAAATCGGCGCCGATTGGACGGGCTCGCCTGCGCAACATGCTGCAGGCGCCGCTCCTGGAAGAGAACATCATGCACCACGGCAAGACCTTTGTGCGGTACGAGTTTCTCAACGACCAGGGTGGTAGCCCGGAAAACAGGAGGATCAGGGCCCACTTTGCCGACGGCACAAGCGCAGATTGCGACGTTCTGATCTCGGCCGAGGGCAGCGGGAGCCGAATCAACAAGCAACTCGGATGCAACAACATAGTCGACAACCCCGAGACGGACAACGGTGGCATTTTGGGGAAATGCCATGTCCCGTGGTCTGTCCTGCGGGAACTGCCACGTGTGCTGATCGAAAAGGGCACGATATACACCGCGGGCTCGGGATGCAAACTCTTTGCCGCCGTCTACCTCCCCGACAAGTTCACCTCGCAGCCGGACGCCATCGAGGAGGGCAAGCCGAGCGACTACGACGAGTCGCAGTCGTCGCTGATGGTGGCCTTTGTATGGGAGGGCACCCCCTACCCGCGCGAGGTGGTCAAGCTGGCCGATGCCAAGGCCTTCATGCGACAAAAGATGATCGAGGCGAAGTGGCACCCCGAGTACACCAAGCTCATCGACGCCCTGGAGCCCGACGCTCTCCAGTCCGTGCCCCTGCGGCAGGCCAAAGACACGCCCGCCGACTGGCGGCGCCGGGCGCGGGCGGACCCGGCGCACGCGGACGACCCCGACGTTGCCCATCCGCGGGTTTGGCTCCTCGGCGACTCCATCCACCCCATGCTCCCGAACCGAGGCATGGGAGCCAACAACGCAATCTGCGACACGGCCGATATGCTGGGCCCTCTGATCGAGCTGGCGAGAGAGAAGAAGAAACGTGGCCACGTGCCGGACGAGGTGGCGCGCGCCCAGGTGGAAGTATATGAGAATGCCATGATTCCTCGATCCATGAGTTGGGTCAAGACGAGCGCTCAGCAGGGTGTAGGTTTTCTTTTTTTTCTTTTTTTTCTTCTTTTTTTCGACCTTTCCACCCCTTGAACAAAAAAAAGCTGTTTCTTTCACTTGAACCAAAACTGACTTGGAAAAATGTATGCAGATACCTGACCTCAACACAATTCAAGGCAAACTCGTCGTCTTCAGTATTCGTCTGGTGCTGGCAGTTGTAGGTACCGCGGTGAGCATCGCCACAAAGTTTGGCTGGAAGCCTCATGACGAAGCCCCTGAGCTTCCTTGAACTTTGGACTGTAAACTGCTAGAAATATCTGTATTTTTTGTTAACATGGGCCAAGAGAGACGTTTTCCTCTCTGCTTGTTTTGTACACGGTTATAGTAGCACAGCGGTTCTATGAGTTATGTAATCATTTGCACTTGAGATTTTCAGGCCACAGCTACAGATACATCATCGCATAATAAAGTCAAGAAACCCGAGTAACATGGGTAGTTTATGGACGGTAGTTGGTTAAGCAATCCCTACGACGGATGGAACAATGACACTATCAAGGCCGTTGCCCTAGGCCGTTTCTCTACCTCTCAAGTCCTCAATCAAGTCAAGAGCTGCGAGATTTAATTGTGTATAGGCTACTTGCATTGATTTTGGTTTGAAATGGGTGCACTTCAATTAACCTGTCACCATACTGCTCTGCTTGTTTTTCTTCTCCGTGAAAAGTCGTTTCTGTTTCTCGCATTCTGTACGTTCTATGAGAGTCTCATATTTGTGACATTGGTGTCTTGCACACCACAGGCATCATAACTGGTAAAATCCCTATGTTACAAGTCCAACACGACCGCCTCTGCGTGCTTCAAATCCAAAATCCTGGACCCAGTGGATTCTTCCACCGCGGCTGTAGCTGCTGCCGTGTCAATTCGGTACGGAGCAATGCAGCTGATAAAGACAAGTCAGCAAGTATTGCGGCGACGTGATGGACGTGTGGCGTTTTGCAGCATAACGTAGCGGTCACTCACCTCTCGTCGTGCAGAGCCCAGATGACCTTGGACGGACTCCCGAGCCACTCGACCTCCTTGACGGCGAATTGAGCGGCCGAACCGTCAAACGGTCGTCCGTTCAGGTTTGCTCGTCCAGCGATAGCGAGGATGGCCACATCTGGTTTGGGTTGCATGTCCTTCATGACCGCCTCATAGGCGCCCAGGTGGGCACTCCAAAGCAGAGCCTTGTCTCCGATCAGGAAGTTGAACATCAACTGGCCGCCGTCGCAGTGAGAAAACACGTTGCGTTCCCGGTCAGAGACATACTCTATGAACGAGCGCTGGCCATCGTCTTGTTTCTCGGGCGGGATGAGGTCGCCCAGACGCAGGAGGCCGTGCTTCATCCCAAACGTGATGTCCAGGCTGCAGGTGTAGGGCGTCGCCGACCCGGTGTACACGGTGGCCGTGTCGATGACCTGCGGGTGGTCCGTGGGCATCAGACAGTGGAGCGAAGGCCAGACGTGCACCGAGAGGGCCGCCAGCGTGTGAAGCGGGAAGATGGGGGCGCCCGGGAACCCCTTGGCCTGCAGGGACGGGTCCTTTTGAGCCTTTTCGCGAACCTCGCGCGTGAAGAGCGGTATCCGCTCGCCGCCAGCGACGGGAATCAGCTGCTCCTCGGGGACGCCTGCATCACGGAGACAGTGGATGGCCTCGCCGTTGGCGATGACAATGGCTCCTGTGTTTATCGCGATGCGGTCGGCTCCAGGAAGACTGTTTTTTGGATTTTTTTCAGATTAGTGACCATACTACTTTAGACAAAAGGGTTATGAGACAGACCATAGGACTTACTGGTCAAAGTGCGCATGGGAGATGAAGATGTAGTCTGCCTCTGTCACGTCATCCACGGCAAGGTACTTGGGCATGCAGGACGGCTTGTCCAACCACGTGTCCAAAAAGATGGTGACGCCTTTGGTACGAAGTCGAAAGGTTGTGGCACCTGAATCGATCTAGTCAGTAACACGATGGGGAGGAAGGTATGCTACGCTACGATAAGGGGTAAGTGACCTCACCGAACCACTCGAGGGTTGTAAGATCGGATGAACTATCAGTGGTCCCCATTTTAGCTGTCAGAACTCAGAAGGCCAAGACGCTAGCCAGATAGGTAATCGAGAGGTATGATTCGAAAACAAAATGGTCAAATCAAGCAAGTACTGTGGGTAAATAGGTAAGGTAGGTAGACTACTAGATCTAGATCTAGATCTATAAATAGTTCTAGAATGGAGAAAGGGCGATGAGTTATGGAGGACATATCCGTCTGAATTGGGGGAGGGGCACAATAGTGACCCTTAATAGTGCTCTGGGTACCTTGTACGTCCTCACTATCAATCTACTCTAACAGTACCATGTGCTCGCTTCCAAGTCCCTCCCCGGTGGAGTATACTGGGGCGCGGTGATTTAATTGCTACTAGCTAGTCAGTTCCGCGTATGAGCCGCCTCATCAGATTGGAATAATCAGACGTTTCGGGTCCTCTGCGCCGGCGGGGATGGAGTGGGGGCTAGAAAAACCAGGCCGGTGGTGGTGTGGGTCCATGCACCCCACGTCTCTCTCCCGCTGTTGGGTTTCACACAACCACCTCTCACATTTAACTTAACAGACCCTACCACTTGTCAATCCTCACGCGTGCTCCATCAGCGGCTGATGCGGGGGGTCGATGCTAGTTTGGTGCTAAGATAATTAATCGTCGTGACAAAAGAAGAAAAAAAGTTCACCCTTGGCGTTGAACCACCGAGTTAATTGTGCCGAGGGTAGACAGGAGAGGGAGCCACACGACACTAGCCGGCGGAACATGGCGTCCGACCCGGCGAGCCTTAGGTGCGAGCACTGCGGGGAGACGTTCCTGCGGAGAGAGCATCGGGACCGGCATCTGCGGAGGCACTCCGGCGTCAAGCCATTCCGCTGCGAGGTTTGCGAAAAATCCTTTGCTCGGAGGTGCGTTTAATTTGATTCGAAGACTTCCGTGATTGGATTACATTGGATTGATCCATCCCTCCCCACACGGCATCTCGCATGGCATCTCGCTAACCTCCACTGGAAATCGTCGTCGTCGTCGTCTTCGTCTTCTTCTTTAGGGACACCCTCCTGCGCCACAGCACCATTCACCGCCATGGAGACGAGGCACGCAGCACCCCACGCCGCTGCGCCCAGGCTTGTCTTTCCTGTGCCAAACTCAAGCAGCGTTGTCGCGGGGGTCTGCCGTGCGCCCGTTGTCAGGATACCGGTACCGAGTGTACGTACGCCCCGGGAAAGGCTCCTGCTGTCAAAACTGTCACCTCTCCGACAAACCACACCCCCGCCAGTCGCATCGGTGGAGGGACAACCAGCCCCGTCCCGCCTGATCAAAATCCTAGACTTGGACATGCCTATAGCCAAGCACCCGGGCTTCACGTGACGAATGGCCAACCCAACGAGGCTGCTGGGCAGTCTACTTTGCACCACCAGGCCAGCGACCCTCCCAGCAACGGCCAACAGCACCCTTCGTTTTCTCCCACGGTGGTCGGGCAACCAGTTCCCGTGCCCGCCACCAACTTTAACCCTTCGTCACTGCATAGTGACCCTACTCTATATATACCCGATCAATGGGACTCATCCCTGTCCCATCATGGAAATCCAATAGTAAACGATTTCGCCGCCCAGTGTGATGCCCTCGCAGCCTACTTCCCTTTCTTCCCGCCGCCCGAGGAGCTGGAGGATGCCCTCGGGACTCGACATGACATGACAACCCACAGCCAACAGCGCGGCGTCGAAAACTTGCCAAACTTTCAGGTTCAGGGACAAGCGGCACCGACCCCCTCGCTGACTACTGTACCGGACCATTCGTTGGATCCGGGCCCGTCGCCTTCAGCCGTGAGCGCCTCTCCTTGGCGCGATGAGACCCAATGCCGGCTATTCCCACAGACACAAGACATTCACATGCAGACCGCCGAGGCCGAGACGTTTGGCCACGTCCGCGATGTCCCCATTCGCGCATATGAGGACTTGCGAAAGTTCTATGCAGCTCAATGTCAGGACAGTACATCATCTTTTATACCCGTGCGCCTCATTCAAGCCTTTATCGATCTCTACTTTGAATACTTTGATCCCCACTTCCCCTTCCTACATGTCTCGCGTCTCGAAGCCGAAGATCTACCTTGGATCTTGCTCCTGGCGACGGCGGCTATTGGAAGCTATTACTCAGAACTTGACGATATACGAGACTACACCTCGATATTGTGCGACTTGCTAACCAGGGCGGTGGACAGTGAAGTAACTCCCCATGCCGGCCCGATCCTGTGCCCTTTGTAGCATGTACTGACTGACCCCTACAGGCCATAGCACAAATCAAACGACCGAGCAAGGCCCTCATCCAGAGTTCTTTCCTGCGCCATATCCACCTTTTGTCCTGCGGTCTGTACAAAGAGCTGGTTCTGTCCAATCATAAAAGGCAGATGCTCATGACCATGTGCCGCGAGATGGCGTCTCGAAGGGACGCTGAGAGAACAGCCCAGCAGAACCCCACTAGGAATAGTGACGATTGGGAAAGCTGGCTCGAGATGGAAGAGGAGACGCGCCTGGTGTGCTGCATCTATAGTCAGTGACAGTCTTGGATTTTTCTTCTTGCTTCCCATGGATATAACAGTACTGATACGACACAGTGCACGAATGCATCTACTATCTCTTCACTTATATCCCCACAGATTTCAACCTGTTTGATATCTCTCAGCAAATGCCTTGTCCTAGCCGCATCTGGTATGCCAAAGACGCCCAGGACTGGAGGTTGAGGCAGATGGAGCTTCAAGGTTCGTAGTAAACCAGCACGCTATCCGGAGGGCCCAGAACCCTTGACTAATTCTATATAGCTGTTCGATTGCAGCGAGGGGCTTCCCAGGAGGTCGCGCCGACACCCGAGACGGTCTACGATCCCTTCTTGTCCAAGATGAGCCTAATGACACTATACACTGATATCAAGAATAATCAACGGCAACGCCGCGCATCAAGACTCGCAATGAACTCGTTCGGCTCCCATCTCAGAGCCATGAGCCCTAGAATCTCCAAAGCCCCCGCCCGGTTCTCCTTCGTCGAGAATGAGGATGAGATGGTCGACAACCCACTGCTGGATGAGTCAATCGACCACATCGCGTTCTTGTCGGGAGAGGAATCGGCCCGCTGTCACGCGTGTCTCCCTCACATCCTGGGCATCATCCGCTCCGTCCCCCTGCGGACATTGTGGGCTGGCACCGGCTGGCAGACCGACGCAGCCCAGATGGCGAAGCAGAAGGCCGAGTTTAAAGAATTTCTGCAGCGCGAAGGGGCGCGGTCGCGAAAATGCCTGTGGCACGCCGCCTGCATCTCCAAGACCATACAGACCATGCGGCACCTGGCCCCATACGACATGTTTAGCATCGGGGTGGCCACGTGCTACATAGTACTGTACATGGAGCTCCGGCCGTTCGAGTTTCACCCGTCGCAGGTTGCAGCGGCCGCGGACGCCAGCTCTGGGCCGCGAGGCGGCGGTGGCGGCGGCGGCACGACGCGGCGGCGCATCGTCCGTCTCGATCAGCTCTCCACCCGCGAGGACGTCCGAGACTGGGCCATGAGCGGCGGTGGTGCCGACATCCACCTGACCAACGTGGGGATCCTGCGCGAGCTCGATTCCCTCTCGCGCTTCCTGCGGATGACGGAGAAGGCCCTGCTGCGCCAGGTCGCCTGGGGCGCGTTTTTCAAAGCCTGGGCGAAGAATATGGTCCAGCTCATCCATGGCGAGAAGCCTACCTTGAACTGTGAAGACTACAACGAGGTGGAGGAAAGGAGTACTTGAAAAAAGGGACACAGTCGGAAAGGTTCTGTAGGATGTTGGTTTTCAAGACCGGATTTTCCCGGCGGCGCTGATGGGTGATACTAGTGAGCTCTAAAGAGGGCGGATTGGGTAGCCGTGCACCAAACATGAGCTGCCATGTCAGTCGGCAACGAGTGACATATAATAATGTGTATGGCTGCCAAGGGCTCAATAAGTGCTATCCCGGGGTCATCCTAGCACCCGCGCTGATATCATCACCGGAGGGATAAGGCGTTGCCCGTCCCAACGCCGGGGCTATCCGCTATGCATCTCTTCCGATTCTCTGTTCTTAACAGATCCGATGATTGCATCACTCCAGAACAGATTCTCCGCTCCATCCTGGTATTCCTATAGCCACTAATGGGCGCTACTATCGTGGGATTCGTCTCGGCGGTGGCGTTCCTCTCGGCGTTGAGCCGTGAGCACTCATGCAATGCAGCGATGCTGCAGGGAAGCGTCAGGTGTGCCTGTGAACAGCCAGCGCACAGGGTGGAAAAAAAAGCTGAGTTGTCACCAACCAAAGGGCGGCCTCAGTAGTGTGTGATGAAGAACTGGGAACATCCCACCCAGTCCTTATATTCAAGTTTTGTGCCGCCCTATCAAGCTGTGAGCCTCTCCGGCGGCCCGGAACTTTCAGGAAAGGAGTAGCTATCTTTGCTTTTTTGGGGGGATTGGTCCAGGAGTTTCACGGGCTTTTCAGTTTCGATGTTGCCAAGTTCTCTAGAGTCATGCCATACATTCCAGATAGTGACTATCCTAAGCATCATGTCTTCTAGCCACCGCTTGGGATTTTGGATGTTTGTCCCGCACAAAGCGGGGCATGTAGCCACTACAGTCTACGAGACTGGGATGGATCTATATACGATTGAGTCGAGATGGCTTGTTTGCGTCAACCAGCTTGGGTAGTACATTTCTTTCGCTCGTTAGAGGATCATCACATTTTCCAAGTTTCTGTTTCCTGGAATGCTTTCTCAAGTGGACTGCTTTAATTATTGAGAATGCTATTTTGGGGGGTGGATTATCTCTAATTGACATGACTATTTATCCCCCCGCAAAAGACAGCGAACGCCAAGTGCAACTCCATCTACCATCACCTCCTGCGAGTTGATTCCCTTCTCGACCTGTAGCTTTGCAGCAACATGCTCTCTGAGCACAGGCTGCATCTCTTTTTCCATTCAGCCTCAACCGTATGCAAACCACGCCCTGAAAAGAAGAGAAAAGAAAATCGATTCGAGTAATGGAATTTACTGCAGTTCGATCAGGGGTTGGTCGGGATCCTGGAATGGGCCTCCGTCTTTGCTGAGTTTCTGGAGAGCATTGAATTGAACCTCCTTGCGATGCTTGCTTACTCCCGCCGATTGGCAGTTCTTGTCCACCTTGACCGTGATTTTCTGGCCATTGTCATCGAATTCGAGCTGGCCAGGATTGGTAGTCGGTCGGAAATCACCAGTGCTAATGGACTTCTCGTCTTTCTTTGTAGTGACGATGGACATTCGCACAAAGCAACCGAAGACTGTCAGTGGCGGTGGCTGTACTGGTACTACATCCTGGGGCAGAGCAACAGCCAGCACTGGACTGGCCATGCCGGCGACGACGGCTGTAGCGAGGATAGATCCGAACTGCATTGTGATTGGTGGGCTGGTGTATTTCTTTTCTGAAAGTCTTTGTGTTTTGTTCGTTGAATAGATTTTACAATTAAACCAGTAATTGACTTATAAAGGAATGTTAAGCGCGATTTGTAATATTTTGAGGGGGATTCTGATGAACAAAGGTATCGGGAAGTGAGGGTGACATCAGCATGGGCTTTATATATAAAAAACCAATTAACTATGATGTTTACAAATAGATTGCTTCCATAAAAATAGCCAGTGTCGCTGAATTCACTTCCCCCTTTTTCCACTTTGGTCTGTCCAGTTCGGCCACGTCAAGGACCGGGAAGCCGGCTTAACCCGACGTCATTTTTGATAGACAATTTTGCTTGGTTCTGAATATCCATATGCGGCACCGACTGGGCGCAGAAGCACTCCGGCATGATGCTTGTCAACCCAAAACACGTATTCGATTTGAGATTTTGAAGGACGTCGCAGATTCTTTTTTGGACAGAGGATTATGACTGATGAAAGGCTATTGTTAGTTTCGTCCGGAAAAAAACAAAAGAACAAAAAGTCACTCACTCGTGAATCCTGTGCCGCAAAGTCAGCCCTAGCTAGAAATTTATCTATTAACCAATTGGTTAATCCCATCAGAGTAAAATACAGACGTTTGCAGATTCCATCACAAGAAGACTTTACAATTGCTTAACTCTTTAGCCAGTCGTTGGTAAACTACTAGGGATGCCAAAGAGCGGCCTTGTCGAGCGAATCGCGTTTAAAGTGAAGTACAGCTAGATCCACGCGGATCAAGCAATGCAAGGGAGGATCTACGCTTAATCGCCCCAACTCTGCGCCTACAGGTAGCCATCTGATTGCAGCTGTCAACGACCTAGCTTGCGGTTGCTGGAGGGGGTGGCCATGACCGACATTCCAGTGGCTGAACCGAATGAGAGGTTTGATTACCCTGTGCTATATCGGTATCATGGTTTTGAGTCCTGAAAAGATTCAGGTCAAGGCGCCTACAAGACCACAAACGGCAAGGCACATCAAGGATCTTAGCCCCCGTCTCTTAAACTGATGCTGTGAATTGACATGATTGCCAATACAGTTGGATCTCTAGGGAATATCCCGTTTCCGTTTCTTTGCAGTCGCAACGATAAGGAGATGGTTAAAACTGAAACTCGGCCCGCCTCTTGACATATAAGGAATTTTCCAAAGCCAGCTATAAGCATGTCACTGGAGACTTGAGCAGAGGCGGATGTACTAATGATAAGCTGGAAAGTATTGAGGCCCATGATTGACTCGGCGGCTAAATCTAGTTGATCCATATTGCCCGGAGCCCTTTCGCCGTTGTAAATCGCGACTCGAAGCGTTCAGTGACTGTTCTGTCGTGCGCGACGCCACCTAAATCATGTCTGCAAGAAAGCTCGCCTGCCAGTCTAGAGCGGACTTGATGTGAGGGTGATGTTGGGTAACAATCGGTCACCTCTCCAGGGTCACAAATGTGTTCGCATTTACCTGCTTGATAGGCGAATGAGGAAAGACATCGGGAGAGATCTATCGGTTATAAGAGAGTGCATTATGATAATAGAGACTTTTAACACCCAGCAAGTAATATAAAGCTAGAAAATGAGGATAGCGCCCCTAACTTCATTCTCACAAAAGACCATGTACCGAAAACTCAGGATGAAAGCTTACACTATAAAGTTGTGTCCTGTACACGGAGATCCCGCCGATAGTTTAGCGGCACTTATGATTTGGGTCATGTCTCTTTTCGGTATAGCTTCTTTTTTATTCTTTCTTTTTGCAGTTGCGCTTTCTCCCCACTTAAACTTTTGCCGCCCCCTCCCTTCCTTTAGGCTTCCGAGGGTTGCCGACGAGCTGGCACGTGGAAAAAAAGGTACCAGTGTTCATCTGTGTTTTGCAGCAGGGCAACCGGATCATTGGTCGCTCTGGCTGAGATTTACGTGACTGAGAGTGGCTAGGTGGCTGTGGAGCATGCTATATGACTGTTGTGGGATGACCAGCGACATTCAGTGGATGAAGCACTAGCAAGAGAATTTAAATTCAGGCGTGTTCAAAGATCCAGGGGATTGTAAGGAATACTGTCCTGCGAAGAAATGTTTGGTGGGCAGGACCAATCATGATGTTGGTACTATAGAAAAGAGTTGCGATTTTGAATATCGTCATACTGAACAGCAAGGGAATCGAATGTACAAAGCTGGTTGCCCACAAGAGAAAACCTGTAGTCGACTATCGTGGGGAGACTTGACTCTCGGCCGAGACGATCAAGGATTGCGCAGCCATAATATAAGCTTTTTGTTTGGAAGCTAGGGTTAAGCTTTCGCGATTCAGTGTCTTAATTGGCTCTTGAGGTGCAGTTATTACAGTTAGCAGTCTTGGTGAGATCGTTTCCCCGCATAACAGCAAGAGTGCTTTCGCCCTACGTATGGAGTACGAAGTATTAGTATTTATTGAACACTGCCATCCTTTTATTAGTCTTAGCATGTTTTCTGAGAAAGTGTCCAATCCCTGGCTGGTAAAAAATTACTTTCCAAAAACCACGTGGTCTTTTCAGCTCGTCTTTGGTCGCAATCCAGACGTTTTATTATTTTGCTCATCTTGGATAATAGTTTCAATCAGTTTGGCCGTGTTCGGTTTGATCATGATTCTCGAGAATTTCCATCGATCTCGTCATCTTAGGGTCGGGACGACAAACGACAGTGTTGCTCAGCTTTGGCCAGCACATCCAAGCTCTCATCTTTTGGTCAACATATACTTTACTTTGCCTAATTACTGATCACCAGTCATCACTTGCCTGTTATCGATTAAGATAACCTTTTCAGATTGGCTCGGATCTACTCGCTGTCGAATCGAAACATTGCTTTACGGAAGCTTATGATATCAGACGACTTTTCCTTTTTGAAAGTGCAACCCCTATCCCCAGTTTTAACTCTTGGCGTGTTTTTCCCTATTCAAGATGTGTGGGGTGTGCCAGGTCGTACCCTGGGAGGAGAAAATGCACATGGAGAGGCAGTTGGGTAGGTACGTACCTTACCTTAGGTTGTCAATAATGTCGGACCTGGGGTCCGACCTTAGCGTAAGCCGACCATGTGGCCTGTGCATAATCCGTACCTACATAGATAACGGACGGCCAAGTTTCCAGAAAATCTTCCACGCTACTTTTCTGTTCTTGCGTTCATGTCAAGCCAACCAATTACACCTCGAGCCGATCGGCATGCTGGCAGCTCCCAACAGGCTGCCGAAAGATGCGCACACGTCGAATAGCTGCTCTTTCTTTCACGACCTCGACGACTGATGTCGAAGGAGGATAACATAACAGCGGCGGCGTTTCCACCCCCAGGAGTTTCGCCAGACTTTGCGCACCCGCAAGATGTGCTCTTCACCATCAACATCGTGGCGCAAATCGCATCCATGGTGCTCGTCACGCCGTTTGTCGGGATGCGCGTGTATGCCAAGGTCTACATATCGCCCCCGTTCCTCCGTGAAGATTGTACGTGGTTTTGTCGTCGCCGTTCCGTCGCTATGCTACCTTGCTGATTGAATGTTGGGACCGAATATAGATGTTTCCGTACTGGCTTGGGTATGTACCCTTTTCTTGAAGGTTCTTGCGATGAATTAAAATCTCACGAATGACAACACTGCCAGGTCCTGGCAATGGCATACAATGCCACATCACTAATGAGTAGGCCTACCCTTCCCGCCGCCACTCAACGTCAAACCAAGCTCACATTTAATCACTCCAAGTGTATAAATACGGGGGTGGCTACCACCTTTGGGAACTTAGAGCCGAGTCCTATAGAGGATTTCTCAAGGCAAGCCCGCCCCCATTCACCGCCGTCGTGGTATATCGCCAACCAAGTACTAACCCAGTCCACACCACCCATGCAGGCCCTATACTCCGACACGCTTATCTACAGCTTCGCGACCTATTTTACAAAAGTCGCGCTGCTCCTCGTTATCGCCCGCGTTTTCAGTGGCTTCCGCAAAACATACATCCTGACCATTTTCCTCATCGTCGCCATGGTATTTTATTACCTCCCGATATTATTTCTCAAAGTAAACCTGTGCAGCCCCATTAGAGATTTTTGGATGATACGCGGGGTCGACGGCATCCCCAACTGCATCGACCGGTGGTCCATATTTGTTGCCGACACGGTAGTTAGTGTCATTACCGATACCGCCGTGCTGATAATCCCCATCCCGGCCGTTGTAAGCCTGCGCATTCCTCTGCACAGCCGTTTCAAGGTGTGGAGCATGCTGGGCCTCGGTGGTGTTGCAACGGTCGCGAGTGTTACGAGGCTGGTCGTCTTGTTTAGGACGATCCGGGATTCGACGGACCAGACGGTGGACTTTGTGAACTTTAATCTGCTTGGGTGTGTGTCATTGTTGAGCTTGTATTACTCTTTTCTTTTCCTCTTTTGTCCTGCCAGTTCGGAACTGACAAACGTTCGGGAACAGGACCGCAGAAATAAACATCGGGCTCATCTGCGCGTGCCTGCCCGCCATCAACATTATTTTCAGCAAAGCCAGGGAGAGCAGGCAGCTTCCCTTGGACTCCAACGGCCGAGATACTCACATCAAGAGGCTCAGGTTCCTCCGAGGAAGCCGCCTGCAGACGGCGACGGATATGACACTGGGTACACAACTAAGACATGTACACGAAGATGTACCAGCTCCGCCGGATAGGGGAGTAATAGTATAAGCAGATGATGGAAGGGACGAGAAAGCGGGGGCAACCATGGCTTCTGGCGACTACTACCGTTAGATGGGGTCCTGATAGGCTACCATCTCCAACTTACGTGCCTAAATCATGAAGAAATGCCACATGGAAACTACTGGTTCACCTAACGACTTACCTACCTAGGGACTATCCTATCCACATGCTAATGCCAACCGCATCAAATGCATCTGCTATGGAACCCTTTCAGTCAACTTGGTTTATCACAGGTGGATTTCTTTAGTTCCCTCGATACCATGGGATAACAAAAGATGTTCATGTGAGCCGTGGAGATTACCAAGGGCTTTACCACCACCCAAAGCAAGGGAGTTCAGCTTACCAAGGAGCTGGGATGAGTTCGTGCTCACTTTTAGTAGTTGCATTGCCCACTGGTCTTCTCGTTCGTCCTGATCGATTTTATTTAACCTTTGGCTTCAGAAGCGCGTCAACTTGTCCAACCAGCCAGATATCAACCCAGAAGTGATCACCTAGTTTACTTCAAGATGTATGTTTACTTGGTCACCGGCGTTTCCACGGGGATTGAATTGCTATGCGTCTGTCACTCAAACCCCTCCGGCTCGCCTACTCGTCCTCATCTGATGTCATATTGATTCGGTTTAAGTTCTTGGAAACAATTGTCAGAAAGGCCCGAGGCCATTGTCTTGAGTCTGGTGCACGATAGGCCTGCATACAAGAAGAAGGATCACGGCTGACGTTTCTTTCTTTCGACGATTTCGCTTGCAAGATCTATTTCTCAATATACTAAGCATCCAAAAGTGCTCGAAACAGAGCAGCAAAGGTTGATGAGCGGAATGTCTGCGCAAACAAACTCTCCGGGTCCGGGACCTACTTACAAGCAACACGCCCCTCTTCAGCCTCGCTGTGCCCTTGCCGCTCGAGTGCAAGGCCAAGAAAGCTCATCTCTCACCAGTGAACTTGCGGATCTCGAACTTACCAACGACTACCGATTGTCGGTGTGGCCTTGTGCTCTGCCTCTCAGGTCGCCTTAAACATGGGCGTGGCAAAGTTTGCATCGCAGTACAAGAAGGACGGCCTGATTTTCCTGAGCGTCGCCCCGGGCCTTGTCAACACCGAAAGGCAACATTAGATGTATCTCAAGACCTGTATGCGTCACTTGGGTGGGAATCCTTGGAAGGATTTGACAATATACAGACCCGTTGGTTGGAACAGAGACCCGGGGAGATAAGGGGACTGGTATTCACTTCGTTCAAAAGCTTTTGGCCTACGCTACACACTTCAAGGGCCAGATGACTGGGGAAAAGTCGATTCAGCATAGACTGCGGAAAGTCCGGTGCCTTTCTCTTGCTGTATAGAAACGCGAAGTGGGTATAAATCTCCTTTGGGATGATTTTATACCAAAACTAGCCAGGCCTAAATGTTACGACCAGATAGTTGGGCCGGTACCAGAGAGGCCAGGTGGGGTCACACCCCTCCTGACGACACTCGCCCAGAA